>JAQBSW010000853.1:0-164388 GCA_029291075.1 Eudiplozoon nipponicum | reverse complement strand
CCAGTAGACCGGTTTCGTCCTTATTGGGAACTCATCAAGTACTGGCCAGAATTTGCCGCGGACAGGATACGAACCTGGGCACGTCTGCTTCGGAATCTGGTGCTCTAACCACTGAGCTATCCTGCCGCACACTACACTACACACAATTTTCAGTTATATACTAACTAATGTAACTTGGTTAGTCAATTTTCCTCTAGGTGGAGCTCATATGGCATCCATTTAGACCCAAAGTTCCAACTAACCATGCCCAATCTGTCATTACTGAACAGACACCACATTACATGGGGAAGTGGTATTGAAATGAACATTTATATAATTAAACGAACATTGGTTGCGCGGGTGGTGATAACAATTATTATAATCAAGGTTGCGGTCTTGATATAAACACCTGACCCATTAATTACTTACATATGTCAGTATAAACTAAGAATTGTATAGTGTAGAAAAGGCAATTCATCCAGTAGACCGGTTTCGTCCTTATTGGGAACTCATCAAGTACTGGCCAGAATTTGCCGCGGACAGGATACGAACCTGGGCACGTCTGCTTCGGAATCTGGTGCTCTAACCACTGAGCTATCCTGCCGCACACTACACTACACACAATTTTCAGTTATATACTAACTAATGTAACTTGGTTAGTCAATTTTTCCTCTAGGTGGAGCTCATATGGCATCCATTTAGACCCAAAGTTCCAACTAACCATGCCCAATCTGTCATTACTGAACAGACACCACATTACATGGGGAAGTGGTATTGAAATGAACATTTATATAATTAAACGAACATTGGTTGCGCGGGTGGTGATAACAATTATTATAATCAAGGTTGCGGTCTTGATATAAACACCTGACCCATTAATTACTTACATATGTCAGTATAAACTAAGAATTGTATAGTGTAGAAAAGGCAATTCATCCAGTAGACCGGTTTCGTCCTTATTGGGAACTCATCAAGTACTGGCCAGAATTTGCCGCGGACAGGATACGAACCTGGGCACGTCTGCTTCGGAATCTGGTGCTCTAACCACGGAGCCATCCTGCCGCTTACTACACTACACACTATTTTCAGTTATATACTAACTAATGTAACTTGGTTAGTCAATTTTCCTCTAGGTGGAGCTCATATGGCATCCATTTAGACCCAAAGTTCCAACTAACCATGCCCAATCTGTCATTACTGAACAGACACCACATTACATGGGGAAGTGGTATTGAAATGAACATTTATATAATTAAACGAACATTGGTTGCGCGGGTGGTGATAACAATTATTATAATCAAGGTTGCGGTCTTGATATAAACACCTGACCCATTAATTACTTACATATGTCAGTATAAACTAAGAATTGTATAGTGTAGAAAAGGCAATTCATCCAGTAGACCGGTTTCGTCCTTATTGGGAACTCATCAAGTACTGGCCAGAATTTGCCGCGGACAGGATACGAACCTGGGCACGTCTGCTTCGGAATCTGGTGCTCTAACCACTGAGCTATCCTGCCGCACACTACACTACACACAATTTTCAGTTATATACTAACTAATGTAACTTGGTTAGTCAATTTTTCCTTTAGGTGGAGCTCATATGGCATCCATTTAGACCCAAAGTTCCAACTAACCATGCCCAATCTGTCATTACTGAACAGACACCACATTACATGGGGAAGTGGTATTGAAATGAACATTTATATAATTAAACGAACATTGGTTGCGCGGGTGGTGATAACAATTATTATAATCAAGGTTGCGGTCTTGATATAAACACCTGACCCATTAATTACTTACATATGTCAGTATAAACTAAGAATTGTATAGTGTAGAAAAGGCAATTCATCCAGTAGACCGGTTTCTTCCTTATTGGAAACTCATCACATACTGGCCAGAATTTGCCGCGGACAGGACTCGAACCTGGGCACGTCTGTTTGATTATAATAATTGTTATCACCACCCGCGGAACCAATGTTCGTTTAATTATATGAGTTCCTTCATTCTTTGTTCAAGTGACTGCATTTTCGTCTCAATTTCCATTAAAACGCATTTAACTGGGACCGCTTTATTAATTGGTTGGTAGGCTTTAAATTTTTAATACGACACTGTTATAGGAAAGGTTTCGGCAAACCATCTGATTTTATTTAGAGCGTAAAGAATTTTATTCGTTCTAAAATTTGTGCACGCCCAACATTGACAGTAATAAATATGTTTGTTTGCTTGCTTCCGAGGAAGAGCCTTACCGTGTTTTTTAATGCATGAAATAATATCCATTTGTTTCTTCATTTATAAGTCAGTAATTATTCTAAAGAAAGAAAAGCACAAGCACATTAAATTAAAGATGGTAAATTTATTTGTGAATATTTTTAGTAAAATTTAACAAAAACATTAAACTTAAGCATTACTACACGAATATTTAAATTATGTGAACCCACCTATCCGAGAAGATCTTCCAGACTCCATAATGAATAGTTTATTAAACTGAATCCCGGAAACAATCTACCCCCGAACTGTCATTATGGACTAGGCACCACGCAACCTGTTGATATTGTATTGAATTAATGTTCAATTAAAGAGATTAATTAATTAATTATATATATATATATATATATATATATATATATATATATATATATATATATAGTATTCTTTAATTAGGGAAACACAAATAACAAAGTGGATAAAGGCCATTTATTTCGTGAATACTAATCATCTCTTATACAATCATACATATTTATACATTTTTGGTTTTCAATTGATTATGCTAGTGGTGACAAATCTGACTCGTTTTTACTGCTGTTTCTTGTTTTGGCTAGTTGGTGAGTGTGTATGCGTTTGTGTTTGTGTTGTGTATGCGTGTTTGCATGTAAAGGTCATTCTCGCAGTATTGCAAAGTGATGTCTGAGATCTGGTCATTATTTTTTTGATAGCTTGAGAATTAACCATTTGTGCGCATTGTTCACTGTTACATGTACGAGTGCTATTTTTCCCAGTATAGTTGATCTTTTCACCTTGTTGCGTTAAATTAAAATGGAATGGACATTATAATAATATATATATATATATATATATATATATATATATATATATATATATATATATATATATAGACAGTGTAACGAGTGGACTGCATATCGACAAGCGACTCCTTTGACTCATTGTATCTAGCACTTATGATAGCCAAACAGCAAGATGATTGGTATGTCAGGCAACACTACTCTGCTACCCGGCACAACTGGAACAGTGGAAATAACCAAACACAGACGTATTTCGGACCATATATATATATATATATATATATATATATATATATATATATATATATATATATATATATATATATATGACCTGCTTATCTAAACCGTTTTGAATATTTACTTATAAAGGCTCAGTTATGCATGTGTATTTGTGTGAGCGCTGCAATCTAAACATATAACAATTACATTACCATGTTCCTTTTTAGAGTGAAATAATATTATTTTGGTTATTTGTTAACCATTTTACTGTTTAAACCGCATTGATTATGGTAATAACGTTGATTGTAACAATTAATTCGTATTGTTACAGATAATATATTCAAAGTGTAATAAATAATTTGTTAATTTTGTAAATTCTTTTCCTTTTAAATATTCATTGGTGATAAAATATAATATAAATAAGAATAAATTTAATAGTTTAAAAAAAATATTGCAAATATATATTGATGTTTAGTCGTTTTTTCATTTCCATTTCCAAATCGTCATACTATTAGCCCCATAATTATGCATACGGTTGTTACGAAAACGCGAAATATTGTGCTAAAATATGATCTGCACTAAGTGAATGGTTGGATGATTGAATCAACGTATGAACGAACGAATGGATGAACGTGTAAATCAATAAAAATGGATAACTGATTGAACTAATAGATTATCAAACGATAAATGAAGTACACGAACAGTAAACAAATCATTTGATAAATATTTGCTGGAATGAATATTTGTAAAGTTAATTAAATTTATTAAATAATTAATGAAAGGAAGAATAAACGATTGTTTTATTGATTGACTGAATGAATGAAAGGATGAATGGGTGAATGTATGAATAAATAAATAAATTAACAACACAAGTGAATGACTGAATGATTTAATTTGTTAACTTTTACACCGTTGTATTTATAAATATAGCAACCATTATGCACGACATTGCTGGAAAAGGCTCAACTGTGTCAGACAAGGCAACCAATTCACGGTGATTATGGAGATTTCGCCATGTTTCTACAACAGGTAATCTTTCATATTTTAATTTTGTTTAAAATACCCAATTAATGAATATATGAATCACTATCTATGATGCTAAATTAGTGCTACATATGCTATATACGCTTCATTTCAGTCGCGATATTACAAGTCACTTCAGAAGCACAATGTGGTGTTCGAGGGCGTCACCATGACAACCAGAAATTATATTTGAGGTTAAGTTATAGAGTATTAAAAACGAAATGAACAAATTCCATGAAAGGGTAATGGAATTTCCTATCAAACGTAAGTCTCGAGGATACTAATATGGAGTTGGTTTGGTTTAAAAAACGTTTTCCGTGATTTCCCACTTCATAGACCATCTGTTCAAACCTGATAAGAGCGCGTATCGCGGGCTTTTTATGTTTAGATTTTGTTTCTGGTTTATACACCACTGACTATCTTGTTAAATCCAATCAAAAACCAAGTTAACTTCCGCTGTTTTGTTTGAGTTATCGCTTTGAAATTATGCCAAGTCAGATTAACGTGTTTTCCCTCGACTTATACTCTTGACACAGTAAATTTCTAAAGAAGTAGAAATTGACTTGAATAAAATAATCTATGTTAAGCAAAGCTATGACTGAATCTAGAAAAAATGTCTCGCTGTAAATGTATTTATGGCTCGAGGATAAAACGTTGATTGTCCGGACGATAAGCAGACAAAGCACACTGCAATATGCGCCAACACTAACGACTTAAGCTCAAACTTCAAAAACGGAAACTGATTTTTACAAACCGATGTGGTAAGGGTGGGAATAGCAACTAGACTTCTTTCCAAAATGATCAAATCATTGTTACAAATAGAAAATTTGTGCAAGAAACCGCTTGATATTTTTATGTGAAAGACGTATTCCATAAAGATACTTATATGCAAAAGCATGTCATTTCAACGACTTGTTCTTGTTTTAACCAGTATAATTTACTATTTATCAGTTTAGCTTGTTTTCGTGTCTTTCTACTCCTGAAACAGTGTGTTGTCGTCTAGGATATGTTAAAGACTCACTAAGAAAAATATAGGCTTTCATCTCTTGGGGATTTTAAAATGAGGACATATTTTCCAGCTCCATTGTTCTGCCTGAATTTAGAAGGAAATCTGCCATAAACATTGTCAATGATGCATAGTTCCTTTCTACTTGGCAAGTATCATTGCTAATGAAACGCATATGTTAAATACTGTGTTGACTAATCGTCCGAACTTACGCAGGATTATTGATGGAACTCTCTTATATATGCTTACCAGATATTGCTTTTAAAATGCGAAAAATATTGTTTGCAATCCATAAAGCGATGCGGATTAGCAAATCGCAACCCAATTTATGCTGTTAGAAAAGGTATGTGGAAACGTTGAGTTCGATTTGAGTGTGAAGCATGCAAAAAATTGCGAAATCGCCCAGATCGCTCTTTCTCTTTTTTTCATAATCCCACCTTCTTGTTCATTCGTGTGCGAAAATAATTAAATATGTTCAGTTGTAGATACTCGAGAAGGATAGAAAAAAGACTTGTTTATTTAATATAACAAAATGCATTAATTTAATCTTCGGCCTCAGACAAGCTACTATAATTTTATACAAACTAGATTTCCACAATACTTATCCGAGATAATACAATGAATAAGTGGTGCTTCTGTAGCTTTGTTAAAATCTTTAACCATCTGCTAACATAGTTATACTTTGACTAGTGTTTAAACAGGATATTAAAGCAATCCATGGTTTATATTGATGGTTGATTCAGCGGTGGAAGTCTTAGCAAATTTCCAACTACCACGGCATTGTTTTCCGTAGTATGCACCTGATTGATAGTTTATCAAATGAAGAGGCTTCGAGTTGTAGGTACAGCGAGATACCATTTTAGCTAATTAGGCAGCATTGCCAAAAAATGTATTGGTATAGAATTAAACAAGAATTGATTACGCGGTTGATGATAACAACTTTTAAAATCAAGCTTAAGAACTTGAATTAAGCACCGATTCTTTAGTATTTACCCAATCGCACGACATCAAATATACCGTCCGTCATGTGAATCTGACGCGCTTGCACTTTCTATGACTATCGTCAGAGCTCGGCGGCACATAGAATAACGAAGATCTAACCGCAATGCATATATACGAAAGACAAAATTTGATATGCGGCTGTCATCTTTAGTCATGGTTATATGTTTATGACGTCATACAGGGAAATCCTCAAGGAAGCTGTATTGCTGATGTCACCTTGCCCGAATGCTAACTTGGCCATAATGGTGTTGTGGAGAGGTTTAGTTTGCCTCATTTCTGTGAGTTATCCTGATAAATTTACTCATAGTATCAAGGTATTCCTTCTCCTTCTGCCTCTCTCTCTCTCTTTTCTCTCTCTCTCTCTCTCTCTGACTCTCTCTCTCTTTCTTTCTCTCTGTCTCTCTCTCTCTCTATCTCTGTCTCTATCTCTCTCTATCTTGTGAATCTCAATAATAATAATTTGTCTGATATATTATTTTTGTTTTCATTTACATATTTGTTTCACTCCTTATGGTTATATGACAGTAAAGCATTAGTCACTTTTGACTTTTTTTATAGCTGGACATGATGACGATCTCTTCTCTCGATCTACAAATTCTGGCATCCAAAGGTTTTATCTTTTGGGCATAACCGCGATTATCAATATTGGTTAGATGATGGACTCCATTAAACCGGTTATTCTCTAGGAGAACTATTCTGATGTTGCTCCCACTTAGGTGATGTATTTATATATTGGCCTTGCTTCCAAGCCACTGGCTGTCGCTGTCCATCACGAACTCGCTGATTAAGCTGCGAACAATTCCAATAAGGTATGTCTCTCGACAGGCGATTCAAATTGGACTGCAGTTGTTCAGTCAACTAATTCCTACGCGTACAATAGTTGCTTCTAAGGAAAATTCTTGCGCTCGAATATTAACTTGAAATTCTTCGAACCACAACCGTGGCCTTTTCACATTCAGGGGTGCATACTTAGGCTTAAATACTGATGAAGGTCGAAAAAACTTGACGATTTGAATAAAACACCTACATAGGTCCGACTGCTGCGTCTTTGGCGCAGTCGCCATTGTTGATTACATTGATATTTGTTGGGTCGTTTATGCGGATTCTAAGAATTTACCATAATTGTGACGTCCAGCCTAGACTTACTCATCCCTAACTCCGCAGTCAATGTTAATTTGTGCAAACAATATTCTGAGAGATGTTTTCAAATCCGTCAGAAGTCAGTTTGCTAGACACAGATGCTTTATTTTTAACCAATTATATATATATATATATATATATATATATATATATATATATAAAAGCGCGCCCAATTGGTAAAACGAAATACAAATATTAATCGTTTTATATTGACATCTGCGGCTCAAATGCTGCTGCTTCCATCAAGTTGTAGTCTTAAACAATAATTGATTGCGCGGGTGATGGTAAAAATTCTTTAAATCAAGGTTGCGAACTTGAAGTAAAAACCAATCTCATTGTATTTAACCAGGCGTCGAACAACATAACAAAACTACCGCCAGTCGCAACGTACTGACGCGTTGCGACCTTCCATGATCAAAATATGATTTATTTTAATTTTTAAAGAAACATTTCGGATTTTATTCCATTATTGTTGATGTATTTATACAGTTAACGACGCATTCATCGAGATAACGATTAGCCACAATATATATGCGTTTATATTCGCAGAATGTATCTTAATTTTTTTTCTCTATTTCAGGCCGAAATTATGGAAAGAGTCAAACTTCTTTCAGCTCAAGCAAAGTCAAAAACCTCTGAATGATTTGATGAAAGCTGTAAACTGTCTTTGTCGCCGCAATGCGCAACGTTATACTTTTTTCTTCAGAAAGTTTGGAGGTTTATATATTTTGTTTTAAATTTAGCTTTTAAAGACTTCAAAATTCAGCTACACGATGTGGAAGTCAACTTTAGTACTAATCTTTGTAGTTTCCTACAATAGATTTTATTTAACCTTATCTAAACTTGCATTTACCTACTTGAAGTTCTATTTTTCTGTTTTTATGGAAATTTTAAACTTTATTTTCTTCTATTTTCTTTCCTTACTTATGTCAGTTAATTTTGTTAAAAAAATATTCCTTCTAGACATTTTGCTTACTAAAATCTATCTCGTTCCTTATTTAGGTTTTGACTTTTTAAATGATTTTTTTGTATCGATTTTCATTTTGTAAATATCCTATCGCATAAGGCATAATCTGATTAGCAGAGTACCAAATTGAAATTGATTCAATTACTGTCTGCATTAGTTCTGCTTTTATTGAGAAGTTGGTCAGTAAGTCCGATACCATGGTCAAGCATATGGTTTTTTGCTACCATATGCTATTCTAAACTACAGAAAATTTACATACTCAGGAGTGCTCCTGAATTTTAAGTCTAATCAACCATATCGAATGAAGAAAGGTATATAAAAATAAAGAGCATATAGATTTTCAATTTGAATATAGGCTGGGATTTGAATCCAGAATCATGTAATTCAGTTTTACAACTAATTCTCTACGTTACCGAAAATGAATGTAATAAGCTGTTTTCATTTATGCAATAACTAATGCTTCTTGGTAACTCCTTTATGAGGATCATCTTGTGTAGCTCTTACGACATAAAATGCTATTTAGCCGTCTGCTACTAATCAATATCATATAAAATTTACCGTTTCTATAGGCCCTTTAAATCCTTCTTCGTGTTCTCATATATAAATGTGAATGGCTGTTTGTTTGTTTGCTTATAACCGTGTCAGATTCTACCCGCTTGACCGGTTCGCGCCAATTTTGCTTAACCGATTCTACCACTTCCATGAGAAGGTCACTATCTATATATGAATCAGATTGGTTGTGTGCAAGATGTTTTTTTGAGATTTGAACCCCAATTTATATGCACATGTATATTCTTCCATAATAAAAAAGTAAATAAAATTTAAGATTAATGATCATGCTACTTAAGTAACAAAATTGAATAAATTAAAAAGTGCAAGTACGGTAGTCTGCGATATCGGAGCTTTGATTTACTTTACCCTAAACAAATGGCAGCCGGATTAATGCAAGAAGAAGCATGTTCAAGCATTGAGCTTGAACTGGAGGTGACGCACGCAATTGATTGGTTGTTTCCCTTATTTCACACTCTCTTCATGAATACATATTTCTATCATGCGTTGTATATTTATAGGCATTCCAATAGATATTTTGTGCTATATTGAATAGATGTTTTTTTAGATAGAATTTTTACATTACGGACCATTTTGATGTGGCTTTTCTGTTAAAAATATATAAACCAACGCATCAGCCTTTTGCTGTTTTCTTACGTCGGTAATGTTAATGCGCATATGTTGAAGTTAACAAGTCGCTTTGTTCAAAGTGACTAATCAAACTTCAAATGTGTTTCATATAACAATTAGCCAATATCAAATTACTTATTATCAACAATTATAAACTGGATGTAACCGTAGAACTTAGAGCAATAAAATTTCATTATTTAATCTTGAGGTTCAACTCCATGAAGGACAACTTTTTATTTAAACACCGATAACCTGTTTTCCGAGCATATAATGATGGAACTGTGCTTATCACAATTATGTTCATGTTATACAATCTCCATTTACCGATATTTTCTTATGTAAAGAATTTCTGGACGTTTAAATATATGGCATTAAAGCCCTTTTTTCTTAATTCGTCCTGGGCAGCGCCGGGTACCTCAGCTAGTTGTATAAATTTTTAAGGTTCATTTAAGAAATTTTTAATGATACGCTTTAGTTTTGTTTCTTATAAGCTTGGTTTATCAAATGATTCAGTAACTCATAAAATGTAAAGATTTATGTATTCATAACTATATCTTACTTGTTTTTTTATATTATCGCTATCGTCGCTTAGAATATTTTGATACCGATATACGTAGAATCATTATCATTCGATAACTATTGATTAATTTCATATGTAAGCTATAATTACCTATTTTTATTCCACATCTTTTGTATTCCTTTTACTCTTTGGTAAACGTTAGAACGTGAATAAATGACATGAATGCGTATTAGGGGTATAACGTATATTTATGTGTACGATTTTCTTATTTTTGTCGTAACTATTTTGCTTTAGCTCTGGTCGATGCATTTTACTTTGATGATGCGGGGTATATCCTACAAAATAATTAAGCTATACTACTATTTTTTATTTAGAATTTAGTTTGCATGAGGGAAATTCTGTAACCACCGAAAAACTATATATTTTTTCAGGTGAACACGTTGAAGTACGTGTTCCACTTTTAGCATGACGACGAATACAGCCAACCTCTTGAACGTTCCTAGCGGATTTCATTTGGCATAATATTTGATTCATGGTACTGTCGTATACCAGAAATTTTAAACTACTCCAGCCACCTATGAAGAATATTATTTCGTTATTATATAAAGCAGCAGTTCATAAAAATGAGTGAGGAACGAGTCCTGCCAAAAAATACATGGCTCCGGCTATAAATGGAAATGGTGTACTTAATCCATCTCAAATTCGAATTACGTAACAATTCGTAGCAGCATAATACTATCGTGTGTTTGAATTACTCAATTGCCTTCCGCTAACAGTATTGTTAGGTGCTATTCTAAATTTTGCGTGAAGTTTGCCCTAGGACCTGCGTAATTCGATTATATGAGATTGTATAACATAAAAATAATTGTGATAAGCACAATTCCATCATTATATGTTCGGAATACACATGATCAGTGTTAAAATAATAAGTTGTCCTTAAGCCTACTCCGCAAGAATTTCAGTATTTGCTAACCTCTTTGGGTCGCGCTCAACAAAAAAGGCTATGGCTTCCACCTTGTTCACTTAGATTCCGTCAATCTGCAATTCTCTCTGTGGATTAGATAATATTTTGTAGCCAGGTTGCGGACGATACATATTGTTAACGAATCAGGTAGTCAAGTGCCAATCAGCCACTTTTTATTCCTAGAAAGCGGTTTGGCTGAACAACGTTATGCTGTCATTTATCAATGAACACATATATTTGATATCTCAGTAGACAAATTATGTATCTGATTCCACTAATATTTTAAAACTTGCGTCAGCAGTCGTTAACATGTTATGTGAATAGATTCATTAGTGTTATTTTTAGTCAATAAAATTTATATCGCCATTCCAATTTGTGAAGATGCAACGAGGCGATCCTTTCTAATTTTCGTTAAAACTACGTATACAAGAACAAACAAATTTAAATCGGAGAGATGGAGAAGTCATCTTCAGAACATTTTTGGACGTCATTTCCAGTTCACACTCAATGCCTGCATAAATCCGAATGATACAACGTATCGTTAATATTTTTTAAAGTATGTATTGTTCACTTGTATTATTCAATTTCCTTCTGTCTTCGTTTTGTGGTGGCGATACTTATACAGGAATTATTTTTAGTATCTTCTAGTACAACTCTGTCATTCACACGAGTTTGCACCTGTCATATGATTTGCGAGGCGTTGGGATGTGTGAAGCTTTCTCTTGAAACTTGTTTCATAATTGGATATGCATACAAAGCGCTAAGTAAATAGATTTCGAGGTCTCTATCTCTGTCGTCTTAAACTGGCGCAATCAATATTATTTTCGGGCAAAATTAAACACGTCGTGTTATCAGGAACAGGCCATTTCAATTCAGGAAATTATTTTAATTGCACTAGGTGTTTAATTTTGGCACCCCTCATCCCACGCAAAAACTGCCATACTCTTTTTAACCATATCTATGCGATTCCGATTCATTTTAAATAGTTGTTTTTTAATTTTGATAATATCTTTAAATTAAATCATGCAATAGCTAGCCGATCAATTGTTTACTTGCGTAATGGCCTATAATTTCCTTGTATCGTTGACTTATAAATATTCGGACTTAGCAATATGCTTATTTCATTTTTTGTATAGAATTGTATCTTTTGTTTTCTATCGCATTATTGTTCAGTAAATTAATTTAATATTTAATTTTTACATAAAAGTTACCTTTGTTGTTGATTTAAAATATACACCTTATAGAAGATTGATCATTCGAACTGATTACAATGCTTGTATAATCAAATTATAATAGCGTAAGAACGTTATTTTTACCCATTGTAAATTATTTTCAAAAACCTACATTATTTACGTTCTTAATATAAATTGTTATTTAAAAAATGGATATGTGAAAATGCTAACGTACTTTTCAATTTGTTGTGAATACTTAAAAATCCAGAATTGTACCATCTCACAATTTTATCTTTTTCCAAACATAATCGGTTATAATCTGTAAATAATTTCAGTTTATCAACTAAAGTCAGCCAAGTTATGTAATATTTATTTTCATGTAAAGTTGATTTTAAAATTGACAGACGGCTTTCTTCCGCCTTATCTCGAGCATTCAGTGATAGTTCATTACATTTGATTTACTTAATTAGTAGGCATGATGGGTTTTGTTTAGTTTAAGGTGACTCCAATCCGAATGTCGGCCGGCCATCTCCTCGACTCCACGAAAGTATATGTTACATTGAAGCCAAATCTTGGAAGTTTCACTATTATGTTCATCTATTATTTAAAAATCGTTTCCACGCGGTCACTACATGTCTTACGTTGATCAGTGACAACCCACCTTTGGTCAAGGCACGATGACCACTATAAAATTTTAAACCCAGATATATGATAGAACATTTGTTGCATATGGTTTAAAGGCCGATTCTTAATGGTAGCAAAATGTAACTTTTATTTATAATATAAGCATGGCTCAAAGTCTGATTTAAATTTTAAGATTAATAATCTCTGCAGGGAATCTGAAGGGAACTTTGACCCATATTTAACATTTACTAGATTTGCACTTAGCACATTAGTATAAGACATTATTTTCGTACAATAATTTATTTAAATGGCCAGGAAATACAAAGTAAAATCAATAGCAAATACAACAGCTGACAGCCATCTTCCTTCCAAAGTCCAACAACTGATTAAATTGTTTTTCTTTTTTTAAACTGGTGAGGATGGACCAACTGAAGGCTGCCGAAATGTTTTAGTAAAGATAGAAAACTAATGAAAAAAGAACAACTGCGTTAGTCAAAACTCAGATCAAGTCATTTCGATTACCCAGTTTTGCAAAACAAAATCGTTTATGGAACTGAGTAAATATCCCAATTAATAAAGTTAGAGGTAAACATGAAATACATTATTAATTATACATTGATTTGAAGTCGAATGACAGGATTTTAATCCTATTTATTTGGTCAAAATAAACCAAACATTGCATCAGGTAGCAGTGGAAATTCTTCCAGTAGAACGTTTTCGCCCTAATTGCGAACTCATCAGGTAAATATCTTGAAATTGCGTGTGGCATGCAGTAGGAATGGCACAGTGTATAGTCCCAGACTCTGTTCCAGGCTGGGCCCGCGGCTCATTTTGACGAGTTCCCAATAAGATTTGATCTGGTTTACTGGACAAATTGGCTTTGCTCATTAGGTAATGCTTAGTTTATACTGACAAAATGAAACCCAAATTTGGCCTTAAATCTGCAATTCAGCATCACTTCCTCGTGTGGCATTTTATAATCCAGAAGGACAGATTGTAAATGCTTAATTGGCACTTTAGGCCATATAGATTTCTTTAGCTCCGCTTGTAAGAAATGCTAACCAAAAACGAAAGCTAATTTATAACTGAAAATTGCACTCAAAGGATAGTCTCTCAGATTCCGAACAAAATGTGCGCAGATGCGAGTCCCCTCCGCGTGATATTCTCTATAGTAATTGGGTACCGAAAAATGACGAATCTGGTCTACTGAATGATTTACATTCTTCGCCTTAGGTAATGCTTACTTTATACTGTAAAATTTATTTGTTTAAAAAATTACGTCTTATTAAATACAATAGGAATGGTGTTTGCTTCAAGCTCGCAAACTTGATTTAATAAATTGTACCACCACTCGCGCAATCAATGATTGTTTAATTGCCCTACCTATGCACATGTGGCGAAAGCCTCAAAAAGCTAATGTTAGTGACTGCATAGAAATTGTGCAGTCGACATTTCCATTCAAGTGCAATATATGTAAGACTACTAGAAATGAGAACCGCATATCTAATTTTACTCTCTATATATATGCATTTCCGTTTGATCCACGCTAGTCAGTTTTCTGTATTACTCTGATGATCATCATGGAAGGTCGACACGTGTTAGTATGTGCGAGTGACGGTAGTTTTGCCATGTTGTTCGATGATTGGTTAAAAACAATGGGAATGGTGGTTGTTTCAAGCTCGCAAACTTGATTTAAATAATTGAGTCCACTACCAGCGCAATCAATGATTGTCTAATTGTTTTACCTATACATATGTGGCGAAAGCTGCAAAAAGTTCATGCTCGTGACTGCATAGAAATTATGCAGCCTACATTTTCAGTCCATAAAAAATTATCTGATCTGCGTTTGGACTAACGCAGCTTTTATTGTTCCAGTAGTTTTCTTCCTTTAATATATTTCGGCTGAATTTATCGGTAGCCTTCTTCAAGGCAGCCGAAAGATTCAAGAAGAGCCTATATCGGTTAGTCTTAAAAAACTAGGCCTTTTCAATAGACCGTATTAGCCGCTAGAGTCACCAATTTTCGCCCTATCATATTTATGTTCATTATTGTGTGTGTGTTGTGTTGCGTGATGAAGTGACCTACACTAAAAATAACAGTATACGACTACGATACTATTGGACTATACCAGTTCCAGCCAGGCACCAAATTTTCCTCGGTAGTCTAGCGAGAAGAGTGCGTTGCAGGACTTTCAAATCAGCGCCACAACTTACGTTCGAAAGCGGCTTAAGAAGAGATGCTCAGCTAAAAAATGTTGCCACTGACTTTTTCTTTACACCCATTTGGCAATGATATTGACCACACCGAGCGAATAATACGTTTTAAACAACCGTCCATGTATTGACAGCTGTAATGGGTCATCTCCACAACATAAATGAAGATTAAACAGATGTCCTCGTATTTGGTACCTAATTAAATAGACTATCAGCTTGAGATTGGTTTGCATAATATATCTAAATTAGCTGCAACGATGCTTATATGTCCTGAAATCTCACAATCCGATCGTTCCTGTGTGACGAGATATCCTAGGTAAACGAATTATTTGACAGCTGGCAAAATGGCACCAATTTTAAACTCTTGATCGTAATTGGCCCGAGAATACGCTTCGATGTGTTAGGCTTCAGTCCGCATCTCAAGAACACATTCAACACGTATAATGGATTTCAAGAGTACGGCCTCCTTTTCTGCAACAAAAACATTTTCAGAAAGCCGGCGACTTCCGATTACCTAAAAAATCTGCATAGTGAACATATTTGAACAGGATTGATGCGAATACCTTTTTATAGATCGAAATACAGACTCGCAAAATGGCTGGTCAAATTACCACACGCCTCACAAAATCGTAATTGTTTACGTGGTTTAAAATAAAGCGACTTGAGCTGCTGATACCGGTGGCCAAAGTTCCGAGTTTGGGGAAGTACGTGAATTACGTCTACGCCACTCATTTTTTTAAAACATCATTCTGGTTTAATTTAGTTTGCTTTTGTCGTTCTTCTCCAATCTTTGAAAATAATAGCACTGACACCCTTTTATGCAGCACAAAGCAAGCCCATAATACAGTATTTGACATGACGGATAGCTTGACCTATATCGCGAAAATAACACAACGACACTCTTCATCACATTTAGATGGGCTTCGCACCCCAGATTGCGACAATAAGCGTTTTCATAAAATTTTGAGCCTTAATCCCATTCAGTATAAAAATTATACCATAAGCCATAAATTCTCAACAATAAGTGATTGGTGCGGGTGGTGGCAATTCTTTTAAACCAAGTTGTGCGTGCTTGAAGTGGGAACACCAATCCCATTGTATTTAACTCAGTCAGTCGAACAACATAACAAAACTACCGCCAGCTGCAACGCACTGACGCGTTTCGACCTTCCATGATCATCATCAGAGTACGACGGCAAACTGACTATCGAGGATCAAACCGCATTGAATATATATGGAAATCAAATTTAGATATGCGGCTCTCACCTCTAGCAGTCTTGCATACATTGAACTTGACTGGAAATGTCGGCTGCACAATTTCTATGCAGTCACGAACATTAACTGTTTGCAGCTTTCGCCACATATACATATATAGGCAATACAATTTAAACAATAATTGATTGCGCGGGTGGTGGTAACAATTCTTTAAATCAAGTTTGCGAGCTTGAAGTAAACACCAATCCCATTGTATTTAACCAGTCGTCGAACAACATAACAAAACTACCGCCAGCTGCAACGCACTGACGCGTTTCGACCTTCCATGATCATCATCAGAGTACGACGGCAAACTGACTATCGAGGATCAAACCGCATTGAATATATATGGAAATCAAATTTAGATATGCGGCTCTCACCTCTAGCAGTCTTGCATACATTGAACTTGACTGGAAATGTCGGCTGCACAATTTCTATGCAGTCACGAACATTAACTGTTTGCAGCTTTCGCCACATATACATATATAGGCAATACAATTTAAACAATAATTGATTGCGCGGGTGGTGGTAACAATTCTTTAAATCAAGTTTGCGAGCTTGAAGTAAACACCAATCCCATTGTATTTAACCAGTCTCGAACAACATAACAAAACTACCGCCAGCTGCAACGCACTGACGCGTTTCGACCTTCCATGATCATCATCAGAGTACGACGGCAAACTGACTATCGAGGATCAAACCGCATTGAATATATATGGCATAATCATAATTCTAGATTGCGGTTCTGCATCCTCGATAGTCAGTTTGCCGTCGCATACATCTGACCTTGACTGAATCATGGACGGTGCACAACGCGTCAGTGCGTTGCAGCTGCGGTAGTTTTGTTCATGTTGTCGAAGACGGTTAAATACAATGGGGTTGGTGTTTACTTCAAGCTCGCAAACTTGATTTAAAGAATTGTTACCACCACCCGCGCAATCACTATTGTTAAATTGTATTGCCTATATATGTATATGTGGCGAAAGCTGCAAACAGTTAATGTTCGTGACTGCATAGAAATTGTGCAGCCGACATTTCCAGTCAAGTTCAATGTATGCAAGACTGCTAGAGGTGAGAGCCGCATATCTAAATTTGATTTCCATATATATTCAATGCGGTTTGATCCTCGATAGTCAGTTTGCCGTCGTACTCTGATGATGATCATGGAAGGTCGAAACGCGTCAGTGCGTTGCGGCTGGCGGTAGTTTTGTTATGTTGTTCGATGACTGGTTAAATACAATGGGATTGGTGTTTACTTCAAGCTCGCAAACTTGATTTAAAGAATTGTTACCACCACCCGCGCAATCACTTATTGTTAAATTGTATTGCTTATATATGTATATGTGGCGAAAGCTGCAAAGAATTAATGTTCGTGACTGCATAGAAATTGTTCAGCCATCATTTCCAGTCAAGTTCAATGTATGCGAGACTGCTAGATGTTAGAGCCGCATATCTAAATTTGATTTCCATATATATTCAATGCGGTTTGATCCTCGATAGTCAGCTTGCCGTCGTACTCTGATGATGATCATGGAAGGTCGAAACGCGTCAGTGCGTTGCGGCTGGCGATAGTTTTCTTATGTTGTTCGACAACTGGTTAAATACAATGGGATTGGTGTTTACTCAAGCTCGCAAACTTGATTTAAAGAATTGTTACCACCCACCCGAGCAATCAATTATTGTTAAATTGTATTGCCTATATATGTATGTGGCGAAAGCTGCAATCAGTTAATGTTCGTGACTGCATAGAAATTGTGCAGCCGACATTTCCAGTCAAGTTCAATGTATGCGAGACTGCTAGAGGTGAGAGCCGCATATCTAAATTTGATTTCCATATATATTCAATGCGGTTTGATACTCGATAGTCAGTTTGCCGTCGTACTCTGATGATGATCATGGAAGGTCGAAACGCGTCAGTGCGTTGCAGCTGGCGGTAGTTTTGTTATGTTGTTCGATGACTGGTTAAATACAATGGGATTGGTGTTTACTTCAAGCACGCAAACTTGATTTAAAGAATTGTTACCACCACCCGCGCAATCAATTACTGTTTAAATTGTATTGCCTATATATGTATATGTGGCGAAAGCTGCAAACAGTTAATGTTCGTGACTGCATAGAAATTATGCAGGCGACATTTCCAGTCAAGTTCAATGTATGCGAGACTGCTAGAGGTGAGAGCCGCATATCTAAATTTGATTTCCATATATATTCAATGCGGTTTGATCCTCGATAGTCAGTTTGCTGTTGTGACTCTGATGATGATCATGGAAGGTCGAAACGCGTCAGTGCGTTGCAGCTGGCGGTAGTTTTGTTAAGTTGTTCGATGACTGATTAAATACAATGGGATTGGTGTTTACTTCAAGCACGCAAACTTGATTTAAAGAATTGTTAACACCACCCGCGCAATCAATTATTGTTTAAATTGTATTGCCTATATATGTATATGTGGCGAAAGCTGCAAACAGTTAATGTTCGTGACTGCATAGAAATTGTGCAGCCGACATTTCCAGTCAAGTTCAATGTATGCAAGACTGCTAGAGGTGAGAGCCGCATATCTAAATTTGATTTCCATATATATTCAATGCGGTTTGATCCTCGATAGTCAGTTTGCCGTCGTACTCTGATGATGATCATGGAAGGTCGAAACGCGTCAGTGCGTTGCAGCTGGCGGTAGTTTTGTTATGTTGTTCGTAGACTGGTTAAATACAATGGGATTGGTGTTTACTTCAAGCTCGCAAACTTGATTTAAAGAATTGTTACCACCACCCGCGCAATCAATTATTGTTAAATTGTATTGTCTTTATATGTATATGTGGCGAAAGCTGCAAACAGTTAATGTTCGTGACTGCATAGAAATTGTGCAGCCGACATTTCCAGTCAAGTTCAATGTATGCAAGACTGCTAGAGGTGAGAACCGCATATCTAAATTTGATTTCCATATATATTCAATGCGGTTTGATCCTCGATAGTCAGTTTGCCGTCGTACCCTGATGATGATCATGGAAGGTCGAAACGCGTCAGTGCGTTGCAGCCGGCGGTAGTTTTGTTATGTTGTTCGATGACTGGTTAAATACAATGGGATTGGTGTTTACTTCCAGCACGCAAACTTGATTTAAAGAATTGTTACCACCACCCGCGCAATCAATTATTGTTTAAATTGTATTGCCTATATATGTATATGTGGCGAAGCTGCAAACAGTTAATGTTCGTGACTGCATAGAAATTGTGCAGCCGACATTTCCAGTCAAGTTCAATGTATGCAAGACTGCTAGAGGTGAGAGCCGCATATCCAAATTTGATTTCCATATATATTCAATGCGGTTTGATCCTCGATAGTCAGTTTGCCGTCGTACTCTGATGATGATCATGGAAGGTCGAAACGCGTCAGTGCGTTGCAGCTGGCGGTAGTTTTGTTATGTTGTTCGACGACTGGTTAAATACAATGGGATTGATGTTTAATTCAATTGTTACCACCACACGCGCAATCAATTATTGTTTAAATTGTATTGCCTATATATGTATATGTGGCGAAAGCTGCAAGCAGTTAATGTTCGTGACTGCATAGAAATTGTGCAGCCGACATTTCCAGTCAAGTTCAATGTATGCAAGACTGCTAGAGGTGAGAGCCGCATATCTAAATTTGATTTCCATATATATTCAATGCGGTTTGATCCTCGATAGTCAGTTTGCCGTCGTACTCTGATGATGATCATGGAAGGTCGAAACGCGTCAGTGCGTTGCAGCTGGCGGTAGCTTTGTTATGTTGTTCGACGACTGGTTAAATACAATGGGATTGGTGTTTACTTCAAGCTCGGCAACTTGATTTAAAGAATAAGCCATAAATATCGGCAGCTTTTTACTCTCATGAGATTGCATGTCTCCATGTCATCAAAAGTTGGATTTTTGCGACAAGATCGAATGGACACATTAGAGCAAAACATTCCGTTCGCTAAATGGCGTTTCATAATATTTTGGAAGGTCTCAAGCTGCGCATTAGAAACGTTTTTCTGCTGCTCTCACTTTGAGAAATGGTCATTGCTAATATGTCGTATCTATGTGTTCAGTTCGTTGTTTCTTTCAATTCATCAGTAATATTAAACTAGTGCTTTTTTCATTCTTAGCGTTAACAACGGCAACATACGCACGAAGATACATACCAGAGAATGATCTCCTCTAAGCTTGGCAGCGTCTCGAATAGCTTTTTTGTTAGAAGACAGCAAAAACGTTCTCGAATGACATTGAGGTTTGTCGAATCTATAAATTCTTCTCTGGCAAGTTGATAAGCTCTCGGAACTAGGTAAAATGGCCAAACAAGAATAGGCATCCGTATATTTATTCTGCACATTTTACCCGTTCTCAGTGCATAATTATTTATTTTGAATACGGGCGGCTGTTAAGAGCGGAATTTCAATCGAAATATGTTAGCCAGAAGACTGGTTAGAACTGTTTTTTGAACCAAAATAGCACTCTTAATACGCTTTCACATCCTGAACACAAAGCAACCATCATCTACTTACCATGATGTAATCCATGTAAATACTATGGGATATACTGTCCCATATGCATGGTTTCCATCATTAAGCCTTGTGACATGATGCCGTCAAGTGCTGCTAAATTGAGTTAACTATAACAAGGTTGAGGCTAATCGTGAGAATAAATGATTTGGTGAAACACTCACGCCTATTTTAGACTGTCTATTGTCGTAAAATTTTGATCATATTTAGCGCTCAATTCAGATATCTCTTGAATTCAATCTGATTGTATTTCAAAAAAATTTCATTTCATTAGAAGTGTTAAAGGCAATGCGTATTTTTTTACGATTGTGCGAAGCAGATTATCTTTCAGAAAATAGCGCACAAAACGAGATTTTTTGGCTTTTACCTAAAAAAATGTTATTTCATACACGGTTGAAGCGCTCCCGCATTGGCACGCAAAGTGAATCAACTTTTCCTGTAAACTACGTTCAAATGGGATATTTCATGAATTTTAAAGCAATTCGTGTCTACTGGAAAACACTATTTTATACCGTGCATGCGCAGTTATTCCTCCGTAAAAGGCTGACTGGCTTATTAAGCAGGTAGCTGGGAACAATCCTGTGTTAGTCACAATGCAGACCAGATAATTGGGACAGCTAGTCTCGCAAAAAAATGTATTCCGTTAACTAATGTTTTGAATTCAGTAGAAAAACCTTTTCCGAGTATGGCTTGATAGATTCTTCTTATTTTCATGAAGCGGTAGACAAATTGAATGTTTAATATGTTCGGATGCGTTTTTTTTATGTTAGTTATTATTTACTAATGGCCATTTGAAGGAAACTATTGAGGTATGTCAGTATTTCTGGGAGCATTTCCCATGTTTTTAACTAAGGAGATCGCAGTTGAAATGACTACTTTATTTTTTTATTAAGATTTAAAAATCATTGTCAATAAACAACAAAACGCACAAAAACTTGGTCTAGGGATAGGTTCGTACCTGGCAACGATCATAGCCGATATGCGCACATTCAAGTTTGATCAGAATAACTCCCATATTTTAAGTGAAGTGAAACTATAAGACATATATATCGACTCGGTAACCATATTGTTAGTACCATGAACCTTTTCGGTACTATAATGTTGATATCGGTTACTGACACAATAGCCGCAGTGCTAGTATCCTTTACAGAATCGGTATATATATTATATAGAGTGAGTAAGCGGTGTAGTCGCATTTATGTGACTTTATATAATGCTAGCTTCACTACTATAGGTTTACACATTCGTCTAGGAGATTGTACCGTCCTATTATCCCACATTCCTCACCCAAATATATAGTGGTTAAAGGGCATAATACTGCCTCATACTCATGAGTCGCCAGGAAGTACGAAACAAATGTGCATGAGATTATACTTTCCGTTCATGCTGTCTTTGGTTTATCTTTCTGGTCAAAACTGAACTGATTTGTTACTAGGTTCGCAACACCTAATACATACTTACCTATCGATATATTTTTGGTTTGTAATAGCCGTGGGGATGCCGGAGAAATGATTAGGAAATTCAACAAAAAGCATGCGGATATTCTATTTGCTTATTAATAGGAAGAGGATGACAATCTACATTTTCTTGATATGCTGCTCAAACGCATAACTGGTGGCACAATGTGCAAATTAATAGTACATAAGATAATATGTAAGACCATTTTTCTATTTCAACAGCTACATTCCTTTTAAAAAGACAGCTTAGTTAATAAATTATTTATAGGTAATTTCATCTGACACTTTTCAGTTTGAATTTAATGGTGTGTGTATGTAATACCCTTAATGGCTACCCACCACATTGTATCGATATAAGAACATACTGATAAAATGAAATCTACTGTGGATGCTTATACAGTTTATAAGGAACCTTTAATATAAACGTGAAGACGACATAAAGCGCAAAAAAGAGAAATTGCGTTTAGCGTTGTAGTTCACATATTTTGCAGCTAAATAAATTTTAATTGCGTCCATCACTTAACATGTTCTACCGATTTTGAAAGACTAAATTCTATTGGAATCTGCATCGAACGTCATCTAGAACTGGAATTTACCTGTGGAAAGTCAGATGGAGCAAAAGGATATTTTCACGCTTATCTGAGCACATGTAAATATATAACCATACATTTTGCCCTGCGAATGAGACACGGAAGAAAAAAGCTTTACAGTTTTAATTAAGGTTAGGTATATTAATATGCTTCCATATTTGGAGACAAAATTAATTTGTTCGTGCACAGGCATCATGTGGATTCTCAAGTCCCTAGCGAAACTAAACTTAGTTATGTTTCTTCGATTTGAACGTTCTGGTCCAATATATATACCATTTGTGTACTTTTTATGCGTAACATTCTTTTCCGTTTGAACAAAACTAAGTAATGTGTTTTAATTATCGATTAAATAGGCTGATATAATGGACCGAAAGGGCTGCTGTAAAATTTTCTTCTTAATTTATATCTTCGATTGTTTCTTTTGTTTAAAAATAAATAACCACCAATAATTACAGTTAAATACTGTTTGTTGCGAAGAACTAATATATATGCAAGTATGTATTAGGTGTTGCGAACCTGGTAACAAATTAGTTCAGTTGTGACCAAAACTTCCGTTTCTGATGTGTTTACCTTCAGACCCTATTAAATACAAACTTCATTTACATAGCCAACGGCTTTCAAAAATCGTCTTATTTTTCAATAAAAAACAGTAATCACCACGCCATACCATCCAATAGTGAATATCTTCTTTACATTTGGTTGATTTTTGTGTTTTCAGCTTCTCAGATGTTCCACCAATCAATGACAAAGAGAACTATCTTTTCAGTGTTATCGATTTATTCAAAGGCGCCCGACATCTCCACACCTATTTTTCTGTTACGTGCCGGTCAGGAGCTAGGTATTGGTTGTCCGATGATATTTGAGACGATCTATAATTTTATTAATTGTGTCATGTAGGCAACCCGGACGCCACATCACGGCTGTTTCTTATTAAAAAGAAAAACTATTCAGTTATTATGAGCATAGGTTTTCATTTCTGTAATAGAGTCCCTAGTTTCATTCATATTTGTGTAGCAAGTGTAAACGGGGCTCTTTCTTGATTAAGTTTTGCAATACATGTCTGGTGGTGTGTAGCGTTGTGGAGATGGGTGATTATTATCCCATAGCAAATTTGTCTTACACTAAGTTACTTCGTTGATACTGAATGTTGTATAGACTAGTCTTTCACTTTACTTGCAACCACGTGCACGAATATTTTCTTTATTTTTTGTTATTAGTATTGCCTTTTTCTCAATTTAACAGTGCAAAACGTGTTGATTATAATCTTAAATTCTTAATCAAGTTTAAAGTTTCGAGCATTGATGAAAATGATAATAATAATGGTGGTTCGGTAGCTGCTGTTTATTTTCATTTTGAAAAATTTTAACAGTCCGGCTTAGCAGAATATGTAATGAATATCGATTTTGGCTGGATACCGGATTAGCATTATTAAACTGGTTGATTTGCGGCTAATCAAAAACTATATCATTTTGATAGTACTTGTGTAAATTAAGGTAGTGCTCTTGTCGTTTATCATAAAGAGCAGTGTATACGTATAATTTTTTTACATTTTCTTTTTATAAAGTTTTTGTTTTTCTCGAATATAAACCATTGCAACCAGTATGCATAGCCTAAAACCTATATGTTATTTCTTCGTAAGAACAGAGTTCATTCGGTGTATTTATTAAGAATCCACTTTATAAATTAATGGCATCTGAATCGCAACTCTAAAAGGTGTCAACATATCGGCGTTTGCATTTTGGGATTAATAGTTACTTTTCTCCGAAACGGTATGTAAGAATTTTGCAATAGTCACACTAGATCAGCCTTTGTCCGTGTTCCGAATTAATCTGTATTTAGCCATTTACTTTTTAATCTAGCACTTTGACAGTTAACTTATTCAAATTTTTAAATAATCCGATGATGTGCTATTAGATTTTAGTAGCGCCGACACCCGCGTTTGTTTCGTGTCATCAATCGATCAGCCGCTAGCCTTACTTTAAGCTCAACTTGTTGGAAATGACATCATGATAAAAGTCGCCTAATGAAGCTCAACCTCCATCCAATCTGATTCAGCCACTATATTTATTAGTCTATATTTTTCCCAACACCAAACGCGTTTTCAACATACTACACGCGGATAAAAACACTATCACAATATTAATTTAATAAGACTGTTAATCTGAATTCCTTTAATAAATTCCCACCATATAACACTGACTGGAAGCGTAACCTGTTCTTTTGCACTCTTAATACTCATGATTTTTATTCGGGACTACTATGGATTTAGACGCTGCGCTAGTGAAAGTCGAATATTATCTAGGATCTTCATCGAACCATTCGCTCGCAAAAGCCTGTTTGATAATACTTTCAAATTCCAATTGTTCGTTTTTCTATCACAGCTTATTTAATGGATCCTCATCAGATTATGAAATCAATGCCTGCTGCCTTGTATGGACATCGCCTTGATTGCTACACAAATGATTCGCGTATGCTGCACTAAACCTGAATTCTGCTAAGTATCGAGATTCAGTCATTGTTCGTGAATCCATTCTAGTCGATATTGCCCCAGTCAAAGCTAGTATTTTTCGGTATCCACATGGGATTCAACTACAACCGGTAGGTAGTAATTTTCTTACTTACCCTGTATTATTCCCATTGCTGTCTTTACTGATAAAAAAAGTCCTACTCACTGTTTTACTCACTTATACATAATAATACTTTTGATTTCTACCTAATATACGACAGGCTTTGCTACAAACGGTTATTTTATTGCCCATCTTATACCAGCCTCATTGCTATCTTTATCAATAAACAATTGCTAGTCGTTGTGTCACTTACTTATACATAATGCTTCTTTTTATTTGTACGCGATCTTTTCAATTGTCGAGCTAGATGGCTTTCATTGCCAAATTAATAATTATTATTAAAAGATTTCTTAACAAAACATATCTGATGGTGGACAAGGGCGGCGGGTAAGTCTAGGCCTATGTGTAATAATTATCATATGGACGTCGATGTATTTTATTTAAAGATGCTTGGAATTTTCAAATAAACACCAATCCTCTATGATCACTGTTGTGAAAACAATTCAATTCATATATCATGGTAGCATTTGGATGCGTAAATATTTTAAATATTATTTATTAAAACTATTCAACATAAGGAATACTCAGGACTTTTTAAGGAAAATCTATCAATCAGGTTAAGAAAATTATGTTGATAAATGTTTTTAAATGAAGCACCAGTTACTCAATACCGATGCATTGTTGACTGTCAGGTTCAAATCAATAAGCAATTTAAATATACCAGTGGTTATAGTTCTAGTGTAGCAGCGTGTTAGGTGATTAACTATCAATCAGTGTGTCATTGGTTAGATTTTTAATAGTGCATGTAACTACTACTCATAGTTGATTCCATTTAGGGGACAATTTGCACTTCAAATTATTTGTAATTATATTCCAACGAAAGCCGGTCCAAGTTATTAGCCCTTTTTAAGCAGTCAACTAATTTGCTCATAGTTTGCATATAGCCCTAGAAATCGATTGAGCATTGCCATGATTTTTTCCATATTCGCCATAGATTTCCATACATAGATTTTTTAAAGTATATAAAAATAATCGGTTTTAACTTCCAAGAAATCGAAGCTCGTCAATCAAAACAAAACTAACCTGTTGTTGAGTGCTTCACTTGTTTCCATCACAGTGATGTGGTTTAAACTTTCGTCAAATATGCAATTATATTATTAAACGAACATTGGTTGCGCGGGTGGTGATAACAATTATTATAATCAAGGTTGCGGTCTTGATATAAACACCTGACCCATTAATTACTTACATATGTCAGTATAAACTAAGAATTGTATAGTGTAGAAAAGGCAATTCATCCAGTAGACCGGTTTCGTCCTTATTGGGAACTCATCAAGTACTGGCCAGAATTTGCCGCGGACAGGATACGAACCTGGGCACGTCTGCTTCGGAATCTGGTGCTCTAACCACTGAGCTGTCCTGCCGCACATTACACTACACACAATTTTCAGTTATATACTAACTAATGTAACTTGGTTAGTCAATTTTTCCTTTAGGTGGAGCTCATATGGCATCCATTTAGACCCAAAGTTCCAACTAACCATGCCCAATCTGTCATTACTGAACAGACACCACATTACATGGGGAAGTGGTATTGAAATGAATATTTATATAATTAAACGAACATTGGTTGCGCGGGTGGTGATAACAATTATTATAATCAAGGTTGCGGTCTTGATATAAACACCTGACCCATTAATTACTTACATATGTCAGTATAAACCAAGAATTGTATAGTGTAGAAAAGGCAATTCATCCAGTAGACCGGTTTCGTCCTTATTGGGAACTCATCAAGTACTGGCTAGAATTTGCCGTGGACAGGATACGAACCTGGGCACGTCTGCTTCGGAATCTGGTGCTCTAACCACTGAGCTATCCTGCCGCACACTACACTACACACAATTTTCAGTTATATACTACCTAATGTAACTTGGTTGTAAGAAAGTTATATTATATAGTGTGAGTTAGCATTCAAGTCGTATTGTCGTTGACTTTAGATGATGTTAGCTTCACTATTACAGGTTTACACATTCGTCTAGGAGATTGTACTGTCCTATTATTCCATATTCTTCTACCAAATATATAGTGGTTAAAGGGCGTAATACCGGCTCCTACTGATGAGTCGCCAGTAAGCTCGAAACGAATGTGCATGAGATTATACTTTCCGTTCATGCTGCCTTTGGTTTATCCTTCTGGTCACAATTGAACTAATTTGTTACTAGGTTCGCAAAACCTAATACATACTTGCATATATATTAGTTCTTCGCAACAAACAGTATTTAGCTCTAACCACTGATTTGGGTGAATTTTAGCATAAATTTATATCCATCAGGTTGCTATCATGTACCGACTCGGAAACCATAGTGTTAGTATCCGGTACTCGTCGATTTCAAAAGGTATCAGTTACTAACACAATAGCCATAGTATTAGTATCCTTTACAGACTCAGTATATGTATATATTATATAGTGTGAGTTAGCATTGAAGTCGCATTGTCGTTGACTTTAGATTATGTTAGCTTCACTATTACAGGTTTACACATTCGTCTAGGAGATTGTACCGTCCATTATTCCACATTCTTCTACCAAATATATAGTGGTTAAAGGGCGTAATACCGGCTCCTACTGATGAGTCGCCAGTAAGCACGAAACGAATGTGCATGAGATTATACTTTCCGTTCATGCTGCCTTTGGTTTATCCTTCTGGTCACAACTGAACTAATTTGTTACTAGGTTCGCAAAACCTAATACATACTTGCATATATATTAGTTCTTCGCAAGAAACAGTATTTACCTGTAGACTAACAATAAGCATTGTTTGCATATTAGGTTTCAAAACCAAAAATACCATATTAATCATTATATATATATATATATATATATATCCATGAGTTTTCGCCGCTCTTTTGTCCTACACTAACGAATTGATTTAACCGTTAGTTCCAACTGATGGGTAGTAAACACTAAAGTTATGCCTGCTATATATTGATAGAATATAGTATATATATATATATATATATATATATATATATATATATATATATTTTCAAATTTTTCTCTTGCTCTATTTTCAATCAATATGTAACAAAACAAGCAGTACTTCAGTGCTTACAACTCATCAGTTGGAACTTCTTGTATGCCTAAACCAAAAGTTATATAGATTAGTTAGTGTAGGACAAAAACGACGCAAACTCATTGATATACGAATAGTAGTCAACGTAATCTAATTCAATCAGTATTTGGTTTAAGGCATAGGACTAGCTCCTACCGAAGAGTTGTCCAAAGGCTCGAACACCTCTACACTAGGCGAATATAGCACTTCCAAACTCGATACTCCAAACAAGAGAAGAATCTTTACTCATTTTAAGGGGATAAATTTACGCACGCGAGAATCTGTTGGCGGGTAAATTCCTAAGTGAAAGATAAAAATGTATGCAACCTACCGATTAAACGTTATATAAAAACGTGAAGCTGTGTGTGTATATACACACAGACTTATATAGACACGCACAAACTTTGCTAGATTTAATATAATAGATATGAACATTACTGTCTTATTAACCACAATATCATTAATATTTTTGTAGGCTTGCATTAACATTACTTTATTTCATCATCATCATCATCATCATCATCATAATTATCATGTCCAGCCATACAAAAGTCAAGTGACTAATGTTTCACCACCATATAACCATAAGGAGTGTAAAAAAGTATATAAATGAAAACAGAACTAATATTTTAGACAAATTATTAGTGAGATTTACGAGAGAGAGAGAGAGAGAGAAGTAATACTTTGCTAATATGAGTAAATTTATTAGGATAACTCACAGAAATGAGGCAAACTAAACCTCGCCACAACACCATTATGGCCAAGTTAGCATTCGGCCAAGGCGACATCAGCAATACAACTTCCTTGTGGATTTCATCGTATCACGCCATAAACAAACCAAACCCCGCAGCCAACTTTGCCCTACTAAGAAAAGAAAGTTACGAAGATGATTCTACTAGACATGTGCAACAAGATCGCCAATGAGCTCGATTCGATGCCATATTGCAAAGGGTCTCTAACCAAGAACAGTGATGCGCTCGAGGACCCCATACTGGCAAACGATTGGGTCCTATACTACCCAATTTGAATGTAAGTTACTTCAACTGTTTCTGCCATGTCAAAATCTGCCCACCTTGTTTCTTATCCTAATCTGGTGCTGGATGAGAGAACAGAGCTCTATTAGGCAATCAAAATGAGGGCACATGCAAAACGTGACCGAGCCAACGAAGTTTATGGAGCCTAATTTGTTTTTCTAACGAGGAGCACTTATTGGAAGATCCAAAAATACGTCTACGAATATCAACGTTAGTTATTCGTTGATGGTAACCAACATGTGCTAACTTCTCATACAAAAATGATCCAATGCATGTAAGCGCCTCAAATCATCACTCCTATGAGACCAAGTTTCACTAGCGTATAGTAAGACTGTGCGTACAGATGCATTGTAACACTACCTTTAAGGCAAAGTGAAATATTCGCGTTTCTCCATAAATGACGAAGGTTCGAGAAAGCTACTCTAGCTTTCGCGATTCATATTCTCACCTCGTCGGACATATTGCCTACGTTATTGATAGAGCTTCCAAGATGTGCAAACCTGTCGACTATGTCTAGACCTTCATTCTGCAGTCGCAACGTTGGAGTGCGTGGTGGGTGATCCTGTAACAGTATCTTACATTTAGAGTGTTTGCGAATTTCATAACGCAAGACGGAACAACGTCTGTTAATCTATTCAAGGTGGCCTGTGCAGCATCCCGATTGTCGAATAATAGTCGATATCGTCCGCATATTTAAGATCGACTAGTTTATCGCCCGGGAGAGCTGCAACTCCAGCATCCTGAATGTGTAGTAGAATGTTTTTCATAATAGCATCGATTACGAAATTAAACAAAAAGGTGTAAATTGAACAACCTTGACGAACACCACTGCTGGTTGTAAAGTTATGCGTTAATTCGTTGTAGACCTTAACGCGACAAGAAGTATTTTTGTAGAGAGCTCGTATAATATTAACAAATTTTTTTGCCACACCGCTTTTCGAAAAAATATAAAAGATTGCGATCCACCGAATCAAATGCTCCCTTAAGTCTAGAAAAACGGCTATTGTGAGACGGTTAATATAATTGTCTCTGTTGAAGAACTTGCCTTAACACAAAAATAATATCTATACAACCTCGTCCTGCGCGGAATCCGGCCTGTTCTCTTGTATGTGATTCACGAGAAGCGCTAAGACGACGTAGGATAATCGAAGCAAACAGACTAGATACGACCGGAGTCAAGCTTATATCACGATGGTTATCGCACGAATTACGATTGCCCTTTTTGAAGGTGGGAATGATGGTCGACTCATTTCAATCATGTGGTACCGAAGTGTAATCGGATTTTCGTCATCCACACCAGTAAGATTAGACCTTAGAATATTGTCATAATTTTGTCGGAAGGACGGTAGTTCAAGTTTGCCTACACCATTTTTGGGCTTATTCTTAATTATTTTCCCGGAAAATTTTAGTGAAAATCTACAACGTATAAGTGCATGGTCCGAGTAGACATGAGTTTTCCAGAACGAGCGACAATCCTGGATGCTACCACGCCATCTATAACCAAAAGCTACATGATCTATTTGAGTCCACCGTTGTTCGGGGCCTAGAGGACACAATGTAGCACAACGTTCAACACTACGCCTGAAGTTTTTATTACTTTAATAGTCTATGTTCAGCGCAGCTATCCAAAAGCCGTTCACCATTATCGTTGCACATCGAGCTTAAAGTGTATCTTCTGTGTTATTTAAGCGCCCAACTTGAGCATTCATATCACCCATAACCAGGACTATATCTGAACTTTGTTCTTTACTTTGTAAGGAGCTTAATCCGGAGTAAAAAGCGTCCTTGCTTTCGTCTGTGCTGCAATCGGTAGGAGAATATACTGATACAACGAAGAGGCAACGATGATAACGGTTTTTTTGCTTTGATTATAATAGATTATTTAAACGTGCCGCACACAGTCGACTATTTAAAGGGATCCATTCAATTAAGCAAGCTTCAGCTCACGCGCTAAGGAAAATACCAACGCCCCATTTACCGGCTTAAGGGAACTCTGTGGAACCAGATGTTCGAAGCCAATAACGCGTAGACAGGGATGGCGCAACCAGTTCTGTAATGCACGTAGGATCCTGTATTCTGGTTTCAGATACACAACATATGTCGAATTCTAATTTATCCAACGTACGAGCAAGAAATTCTTGTTGTCCAAGTTGTTTTAATGTTCGCACATTAAATGCGCCTACGTTAAAACCTAACTTAGGTTTAATGAATGATCTTCTACTAGAACCATTTTCGATATTTGGCAGCCTGGTATTAGGCTCAGTGTTATGATCTAAACCAACCATATTTATAGTATATAAAAGAGTGTTATTGTTAGATTGAGAAGAGGAAGGGGAAGGAAAGGAGGCAGAATCGAATATAGAGTTGGAGTTGCCTGCAGTAGCCTGTTTTCGCTTATCCACCCTGCACGGCTCAGCAGATAAGGCGACCCTTTTTATATTGCGCGACGGCCGATGCAGTATGTAATTATTGTAAGTTGTACTTGTCATGGTTACATGTGGACTGTAAAAGAACACTAGGTCGCCCATTCCTAGTGATGTATTCTAAGTCTTCCTTCTTCTAGATAATCTGCCAACCAAGGCTGATGAGCACTATCTGCCCAGATGCCAGTGGCCAAAGTTTCCTTCAGCAACCGAAACTTGTCTTTCACCTCTGGAACGCTTGCTCTAATTCCGTCACTACACATTAAACAAAACAATTACAGCGCACCAGAATTGCATATCCATAAACTCTGGCCTTGATCGACACTATTATCACACATTAATGTAAAGGTGATCATAATTTAAAACTGGAATGTCGTTGGCAGTTAATCTCCAAATTGAAATCTTAAACTAGTTCTGTACTTAAAAGTATATTCAAAAAACAATTTGGAAAATATCTGTACACCAATGGTGAAGTCGTTTTATCCACTCTAGAACTATTTAACATTTCTTACATTATTCGTACTTCTTTATACCATTTCCCCAATGTAGGTAACGAGATTAAAATGCCTTCAACGTAAATGTTAGCTCAAGTTCTTAATCATCTCGTTGGGAACAAGGCATCCTTAATCGCGATTGTTGACAAGCGATATCTGTAACGTCCAAATCACCCATTAAGCACTTTAAGAGATCGACAATTAATAGGCAGAGCAAGAGATATTATCGCAAAAACAAGCTTCGAAATAGCAAGCCAGCCAAAATCGTAATCTCGGCACGCGGATGACATATCAATGATCAACTAAAGTTCAAGATGCTACATTCACTAAGAGCAACGTTAGTCCCATGAATTGTGCACTCGCTATTATCAGATTAGGCATCTCGCATCAATAGCTCAATTGTGCTCTAAGTCATTTCATCAAATTTTGGATAATATACGTCATTGATTGTTTTTAATAAATACAAAATGGACCTCTGCTGTTGCCGCCACCCTGATGAGTTTACAAACCAATTTGTTTGGATCATTCCCTATTTGTTGTTATCCCAGTTACACCTTATAAATGCAAAAAGATTGGAAAGATGTGCAACATGATCGTCACACTACCGCGAAAATTTCAACGGGTGATGGAATACGAAGATAGGGAGAATATGCGATTTCATGACGTGACAACGATAGTCACGGTATCAGTCACTCTTTGCAGCAACGAACTTTAACTATCAAAGTGCACTTGAATCTGGAATCAATATAGATATAGCAGTAACGTGATTTTAATGTCGATAATTGATTAATTACATTTACAGACACCGGCTGACCTTAATCTGAATACCAATTTTATCAGCAAAGCCATACACTGTCTTTGATCAACATCCGTTATCACCTTTCGCAGTAATCATGTTATTATTTAATTCAATGACATTTGGAGCCGGCATTACGCTCTATACCAGATACATATTTGATTACTGCGAAGGGTGATAATGGATGGTGATCAGTGTATGGAATATATATTTATATTTATATCGCATCGTCGAAGACAATTTACAGTTAACCGCATTACTGCTGGTATACACATTTGTATGGGAGATTGTAATATCACTGCAGTATTTCGTCGTCCAAATATACTGAATATGACATAAACCGGCTCCATCTGATTAGTCGCAAGCACGAAACGTATGCGAAAATGAGATTATACATTTAGTTTATCCTTCTGGATCTAGTTGAGCTTATTTATTACAAGGTGCGCAAAATCAAATATAAAATCGCATATATTAGTTCTGCGCAACAAACACCAAACTGTTATGCCATGTTGATGACCATGGAAGATAGAAAACCAGCTGTGTGCGAACGGTCGAACAAAACGTTTTACACTATTACTCCCCATTTTTTCATTATCTTTTACGGTTTGATCCTCTTTAGTCAGTTATCAGTAAATTCGAATCAACACTCGCTCAAGACAGGCTTAATTATGCTAAACCATCACTCAGGAGCAACAAATTATTTCATAGGCGATGGTGCATTAAATCACAAGCATGATGACGCTGCTAAACAAAATGCATAACGTTATGACAATAAATGGTCATTGTAATATTTCGATACATATAACACACAGTCCCTAACAAAAAAACAGCGGAATCTATCCCTCAAAACCCGCCGCACAGTTAAGGCCTTGCAGATACCTATCAACACTGTAGTTGCACAGGGAACAGACAACCTCTCAAACGTTTTCCTTTTAATAATGTTAGCACAATAGAACAGCACAATCACTACGAAATATTTAACACCAACTACAAACTCCAAAACCTATTAACCACTTTTACAAATTTCTAAAACAACATATTGCAGCCATTATTTGATTAACCTGTACACGAGCCCGGTTTTAAAGACAATACGCCACCATTATGGGGGAAACCACAAGCAATGGACCACCCGTCATACTGCAAGGACCCCAAACTTATTTAAAAATTATGCTACATTCCTTAACTAACTTCAGTGTATCATTCACACAAAATGGCGAAGAATAACTGAGCATTGAATATTTACTCATTCAGAAACAAAAACTGGTGACTCCAATGGCTTTCTTTATATACACAGCTTATTGAAATAACGTTAATTTAATAATTCCTAGCATAAATCGAATCTTCATATACGCAATTTTAATTGATCAATCTCGACAACAGCTCGAAAACAATAGCAACTCATTGACATTCACGACTGACAATATCTAATAGCGTGATTTCACCATTTATTTAATGGATAAATTGATAGTTTAACACCACCTCGTTATTGATAACACAAACTTATCCCGTAAAGTATACCAGAAAATTGGTTTTTCGTTACAAAAATGAGCAACGATCAATATTAAATGTAACTAATTTATAAACTTCTTTGCCAAAACTTTACAACGATGGAAATCTGAATATCGATCATTTTAGCCATAAAATTGTAATTCAAAAGCAAATACATGCCCAATGATTTTCAATAATACGCAAATAAAACCATATGCAAATGGACGATTCGTTTCCTCCATTCACGAACGGTCACCTTATATTTACCTTGTACAGTTGTTCAAAGATTTTGCCTTAATTGCTCTACCAAAGACTTCTAACAATACCCTTTCCGTACGCATGTTGGAGGATGGCTCTCTATATTCGTGTATTTTTCTGCACGGGAGACTATCATCCCAAATCTTCACAAGCATTTACATAGGTCATTCTATGCGAAGAACTAGGAGCACCCCCCTTGCACAACTTCTATCAGTCCAACCGCCGCTATCAGTAGTTTTCGAGTAAGATAACCATCACATCCAAATTATAAATCTATTATCCTAACCAAAAACTTTTTCTTTAAAGCAATATTTTAAATTAGCACTTATTATACGAGCGCTGTGACATTTAATGCACGTGTAACGGTCATAAATAAGAATAACCTTTAACGAAACTATGTGCCAAAACCACGCATTAGATAATTTTCATTTTACGACACAAACCGCATAAAGCATTATTATGTTGTACAAAGATAACAAGAGAAATAAAAAATATGCACTGGACACCAATGAATTTTTATTTAATCCTCTAGATATACACTCAGTTCATGTGCTTAAGCAGCCACTCCTTTTTCCTTTTGACACGTTCACGGCGCTGCTTGAACGGCATCTTCTTACGGTTATACCTCTTGGGTTTAACTTCCCTAGGTGGCTTAACAATACGATCTGGATCATTGCGGATAGCTGCGTGCGCATTGACATACATCTTTTCGATATCATCAGCACCAATTCCTAATTTAATGAACTTTGAGAATTGACGCTTGTACGCATCTTCGTCATCATTTTTAAGCATAGTCATATAATCACTAACGTGCTTACCGACGATACGAGCACGATGAGCATCAGCATCATAATTATCAGATTCTTCATCAAAACCTGGGAAGCGTTTCGAGCTGTGAGGGATAGAAAGACCACCATCAACAGCGCCCTGAAATATAAATCAACAATAGTAATACCTTCAAGACGCCGAAAACGTTAGCGCCAGATGAGGTGCGCGCCAGACCCACATCAAGGTAGCATTTAAATGCCTTACGACTGTCATTGTCTTCCACGTTATACTCGCTACCATCAGCAGTCTTGAGACCTTCATACATTGTATCCAACTTAAGCTGTTTTAACACTCTGCGTGCCAACAACAATCCAGTGCAGTAGGCGGCAGAATAATTAGTCAGACCGACCTTCACGCCATAACGAGGAAGTTCGTGAGAGTATGCGGCGCAAAGAACACGATCTCCTGTCATCCGAGCATAAGTAATCTGACAACAAATATCTTTGTTCGTAAATCGCACTACGATACGATACTTAGGGGTGTTGTATTTATTCTTATCCTGCCACACCAGGCGCTTCCTAGCGTGATAATCAGTTTTACCCTCTTAAGTAAAGACAACAAACAAACCTCTGCGTCTCCTATATTTCACTTGATATCTCTTGAAATAGGCCTTATTCTTGAGCACCTTAACTAAACCCTAAAAATGAACAAAAATATATTAATGACCAAACGAATAAATTGAAAAAACTGCAAACCACGCTACTCACCATGCTGGAACGAACCCAAAATGAAAGTGATCAAATCGAGCGCAAGAACAGAATTAATTCAAACTAAAAAGAAAATATTCCAATAATAAAATGATTTCTTGATTTCAATTTTTAAAATTAACGTATGACTATAACAATATAGGCAGAAATCTAACGAGTAATATTAATGGCCTAAAAAAGAATCATTTGTGACGAAATAATATATACAATGTGCAACCGGCGGAGCAGTCTCGCTAGTGAATTTCTTTAATTTAACGAATATTGGATGTGCAGGCGGCAATAGAATTTACTATAATTCAGTTTTCAGTCTTGGTAAAAGCACCTGACTCATTAATGAATTACATATTTCAGTATAAACTAAGAATTTTATAGTGTAGAAAAGGCAATCATCCAGTAGACCGGTTTCGTCCTTATTGGGAACTTAACACATACTGGCCAGATTTGTTGCGGACAGGGCTCAAAACTGGGTACGTCTGCTTTGGAATCTGATTATGAAGTCTAAATAAATTACTGGATATCAATTAACTCCTCATATAAAAATAAATCAAATTTTATTTTTTTGGACAATTTATGTTATCGCTAGTTTCATAAAACAATATCGTGTTTTCGCGAAGTTTTTTGTACATATTGTTGAAGTTTTGACTTGTCTTGGTGAATGAAAAAAAGTGAGTTGTTTCTGAGATATTGAGTTGGGCGGTACGCTCTGCTACATGGTTCTAACGTGATACACTTTATCAATAAAGTATTGAATTATAAAGTAACAGTGTTGTTAATACACATTTTTGGGAAAGATATAAAATTTGCTTAAGGTAATTGACATGGATATTTGTTTTCAAGGTCAACACCATATCGTTCTGTCATCTTTGTATATCAGCGTACTTGGGTGAGCAAGAAATCTTATTCTAATATTATGGCTAGTTTAGAAAATAGTGAAATTACAGAGCAATTAGCAGTTGGACTTGAGAAATTTAGTTGAATAATAATTTTGAGAGACTTAATTGTTCTAAATTAGATGATCATACCGCATATGTGGATTATCCGAGCCTGGCATCTCAGAGGATCTCTTATGTTAGTGATAAAAAGGCCTCTGCATTGATTCTCTAAAATTTGAGGCACCTTGCCCCACACTAAACAAAATTTTCAGTTATATACTAACTAATGTAACTTGGTTAGTCTTTTTTCTTTTATGTGGAGCTTATATGACATTCTTTTAAACCCAATGTTCCAACTAACCATTCCCAATTTGTCATTACTGAACAGAAACTAAACTACAAGTGGAAGTTATATTTAAATTAACGTTTATATAATTAAACAAACATTGATTGCTCGGGCGTCAATAACAATTATTATTATTATTATCAAAGTGGCGTTCTTGATATAAGGAACCTGGCTCTGAATTGCCTTTTTTACACTACAAAATTCTTAGTTTATACTGGCATATGTAAGTAACTAATGGGTCAGGTGCTTATATCAAGAACACAACCTTCATTAAAGTAATTGTGATCGCCTCCTCAGCAACCAATGTTCGTTTAATTATATAAATGTTCATTTCAATATCACTTCCCCATGTAGTGTGTTGTCTGTTCAGTAATGACAGATTGGGAATGATTAGTTGGAACTTTGAGTCTAAATGGATGATATATGAGCTCCATCTAAAAAATAAATAGACTAACCAAGTTACATTAGTTAGTATATAACTGAAAATTGTGTGCAGTGTAATGTGCGGCAGGATGGCTTAGTGGTTAGTGCACCAGATTCCGAAGCAGACGTGCCCAGGTTCGAGTCCTGTCCGCGGCAAATTCTTGCCAGTACATGATGAGTTTCCAATAAGGACGAAACCGGTCTACTGGATGAATTGCCTTTTCTACACTATACAATTCTTAGTTTATACTGACATATGTAAGTAATTAATAGGTCAGGTGTTTATATCAAGACCGCAACCTTGATTATAATAATTGTTATCACCACCCGCGCAACCAATGTTCATTTAATTATATAAATGTTCATTTCAATAACATTTCCATATGTAATTTGGTACCTTTTCAGTAATGATAGCTTGGTCATGGTTAGTTGGACTTTTGGGTCTAAAAGTATGCCATATGAGCTCCACCTAAAAGAAAAAAGACTAACCAAGTTACATTAGTTAGTATATAACTGAAAATTTTGTGTAGTGTGCGGTAAGGTGACTCAATTTTTAGAGCATCAGATTCCGAAGCAGACCTACCAAGGTTCGAGCCCTGTCCGCAACAAATTCTGTCCAGTATGTGTTAAGTTCCCAATAAGGACGAAACCGGTCTATTGGATTATTATCTTTTCTACACTAAAAATTCTTTGTTTATACTGACACAAGAAATAATTAATAGGTCAGGTGCTTATACCAAGATCGCAACCTTCATTAAAGTAATTGTTATCGTTTCCTGCGCAACCAATGCTCGTTTAATTATATAAATGTTCCATTCAATATCACTTCCCAATATAGTATGGTATCTGTCAATTAATGACAGATTGGGGATGGTCAGTTGGAATTTTGTGCCATATGAGCTCCAACTAAAAGAGAAAAAACTAACCGAGTTACATTAGTGTTAGTATATGACTGAAAATTGTGTAGTCTGCGGCAGGGTGGCTCAGTGGTTAGAGAACCAGATTCTGAAGTAGACGTGCCCAGGTTCAAGCCCTGTCCGCGAAAAATTCTAGCCAGTACGTGATGAGTTCCCAATAAGGACGAAACCTGTCTAGTGGATGAATTGCTTTTTCTACACTATACAATTCTTAATTTATACTGAAATATGTCAGTAATTAATATGTCAGGTGCTTATATATTTCTATTATTCTGGTTTTCAATATTTTTCGGATTTTCTTGTCTGATCACATCCCTGTAAAACTTCTTTAACTTGGAATTTATATTTGTACTTTCCTATATTTTTTGCTTGCACGGAGCACTTTACATTAAAATACTTTAGAATTTTTATTAGATTTTACTGTTATCAACCAGATACTGCCATCACAATCTATTGTTCCAATAAACCCAAAAGTTGCTATCCAAACTTGCTGATCTCCAGCAAGAAATAGCTAATGTTACGCGTTTGCTTAGGGTCTTATCTAAACATCTTTCTATTTCCCTTTTGCAGACATACCCGTTGCATCAAGTCGGTAACTTTCTGAATGGAGTTGCGAGATTGTTGCTTTGGGCAATTAAAGTGATCATAATATATTTATTTGGTCCCCTTCTATCGACACACGAAAGTTGAACTGACCTCTGATATGATCGAAAAATTGAGAGAAAACATTCATCATCTGAAAGATAACTCAGCTGGCAAGCGTCGTACTTTTTTTGCTTTCCTTTAATCGAAGACTCTCTACCGATGAGCTTGAATCACTCAAATCTCGATCCTCATACATATCGGTGGGACAAGTTAAATTAAAGCGTGATAGAACATTTCTACAGCGGAGAACTGAGCAAGCACGAAATTCTAAGTCAGTGACATCGACCTCTTACGCAACCAGAGACGCTAACCATGAATAGTGTGACCCTAAAAAATGTCGCTCATTATTGGAGGATTCCTCTGTGACGCTTAATCCTTCGCCCCTTTCGTACTGGGCCCCTTCCACCTTGAAAGGCCACTCTAACAGCTAGCACGCACGGTCAGTATAAAACTACACCAAACTAATTTAAGCCTTGTCGCGACGTCACGACGTCCCTGTCGCGTGATAACTTCCACCAACTGACATTTCCAGTTTCCAGTACTAGTAAGAAACACATACTTCCAGTCAAAAAACCTGACCAGTGCGGTGGTCCAGAAACCGTCATCTATGAAATCAAATTCTAATCACCCTATCTTTTCAGTATATAAACATAAGAACCCCGTTGTTTAACGAGCCTCTGAATTATTCCCTGCAAGTTTTTCTCCTTCCAAACTTACCAAGCCCCACCAGGACAATGAAAACAACCCCTCTGAACGGGCCTTGTCATAAACTGAAACCATCCTTATTCCCGTGATGCAGTATCAATCCAGCTACTCGAGCCCTGCAGACAAGGGCGGGACTAAGAAAATCCAGAATGATAATAAAAGTTCAGATATCATCAACAAGTGTTAAATCACCCTTATGAGTGCCTGTTCGTGCCCCGGAAATCCTTATTAACTGCAGGTCACTCACGCTCAAAACAAATTAGCTGCGAGCATCTCTATCTTTAAATTAGCCGAATATGTACTTTATTATCTAAATGCGGCTGCCTATTGCATTTTATCTTGATGATCATTTACTAATCAAATGATATTCCTTTTTTCAAAGAGGCAGAACTGTTGGTCATGGGAGTGGATTGGCTGCATATTTTAGGTCCTCTCTCATGCCTTAGAGTCTGACTACCTCTAACACTCTGGGATTTGAATTCTCTGTATTCCAGCTGGTGATTCCGGATCAAAATCTATCATTTTGTGTTGCCTTTCAGCCTTCGAATCTCTCAAGATTCGACGACACTTATGGAGCCCGAATTACGTTCACACCTTTTTCTCAACAATTCGATTACTAACCCGTTATGTAAGACCTTAACTTTCCTCTTGCTAACTGGCACAATTTAACATCAGAAAATTACCCGAGGCTTTGAGACTTTACTAAAAATTTACTAAAGCAATTTGTGCACTTTCCTACTGGAGGAAACAACGAACTCGACATCGTCTTCTCTAAAGAAAATGTGACCGAAGTATAAAATCTGGAGATCTTCTCTAATCTAGACCACTGCCAGATGTCCATTCTTATCCCTCTCTCATCTTCTACTCTAGGAGAAATTATACAAACATCCGGGAGATTCACTGATTGGAAAGAGTTAACCCGCCCTGAGTTGGCATTTTCTGGAATGAATTAGTAATCCAAGACAAACTTTCTGCGTGCATTTTCCATGTCCATAACGTACTATTCTCCCACTTAGCATCTGCCACCTCTATCCAGTATATACGCATGACGATTAAGTTAACCACCTTATTTAAAGCGCGCGAAAACCTTGTGAAGAATTTAAGATTACGCACCTCGTTACCTGACCGTGTTCTCGCACTCCGATCATACTAAAGAAATAACAAACTGGGAAGCGATTAACATCAAAAGACGCAGTCAACCGGCTTCCAAATCCCGCAAAACAATCGTTATCATAAAAAACACTTATTCTATAAGTACAAAATAGAAAATATAAACTTCTCTGGTTTGGAAACTTCAGCATTGTTGAAGACTATTTGAGTTGTCATGGAATTTCCTATTCCATTTTCATCCAGTCTAATGAGATATTTGATAACGGAGACACTCAGAATCTGCACTGAATCAACATTACGCCGGCCATAATAGTTTCAACCGTCAAGGGAATTAAAATCTTAGCATCAATTTGATTAATATGTTATCTCCGTTGGCATCATTGCTATTCTAGATTGAAACCACTTTACTTTGATTGCTAAAGTTATTAAGAATTGTCTCGAATTAATCTTCCTTCACCAAAGGCGACTGAATTCAATTATCTCGCCTATCTGAACAAATGGCATTTCATTTATCTCCTAATTTCAAGATATGTGCCTAAAAGATATTGACTCTACCTTCACTAAAATCTTCCATAGGAACACACATAACGTAGTTTATCTATTCATTAAGGCAGGGGATAGTTTTTGCCTCATTGATAATCACCATGTTCTCCTGAATGGGCGCTATTCCTCTATCAATTTAGTCCTGGTCCTTAACCACATCTAAAGGTCATGGATGCACTCTCCTCTATTTGGATATTTCAAAGGCTTTTGATTCAGTGCCGTTCTCAGCAATTGAATCCGCCTTGTTGAAAAATTGTATGTGGAGCAGTGTCATTAAACTTATCAGTTCTTATCTCCGAAACAGGTACACGACGTTAAAATGGTCATTCGAGTTCCGCTTTTATCCGACCTGGAATGCCCCAGGATTAAGTACTTCGCCCTCTCCTATTCAATTTAGCACTTGCACAAGTTCACGTTGCAGCCAACCAGTTCAAGCTGTTCAAATATACAGATGATATTGTAATAATATTAATTAATTCAGCCTCGCCCAGCCGCTCTTCATCTCTAGTTACTCAGCTGCTATCTTCATTGCATTATCATCTTAGATATTCGATCTTAAAATCAATCTTCTTAAGACTCGTTTGATGAAACTTGGCTTCAAACCCATCCATTCTTTCTTAATCGCAAACCGTTTCTTTGATATTTAAATGGATGACTTAAGGCACTAAACTTTACAAATGTTCATTCACATATTTAATATTTCTATTTAATGCTCAAAATTGTGTCTTGATTTGCCATAATTGCTCTACCAAATATCTCTATTTGATTTCAACTACTTATCGGAAACTTAAAAATTATGACTGAGCAATCTGACTGTCGATGTCTGGTACTTATTTTTGCTTCCACTTTTAACAAACTTTTGTATTCATGCAACTAAGGAACGCAAATTCCGCACATGACATTGTTATCCTGACTATTGGTAAACCATATCATAATCGATTCTATTCTTGTAAATTGAAATTTCCCTCATTTCAGGAAAAACTACCACTAAGTTGCTGAAAGCCCTTTGCTTCATCAACTTCTAACTGCCTCACCAATATTATCATTGTCGTTTAATATTTTGCTAGTTACTATTTTAGTCAACTATACACGTCCATACTTTTGAATTTTGTATTGTCCTTTACAATTCTTAAGTCATCATCATAATTACATGTAAATAATTTCACTATTGGAAATACTTGGAGGTTAAATACTGTTTGTTGCGAAGAACTAATATATATGCAAGTATGTATTAGGTGTTGCGAATCTAGTAAAATATTAGTTCAGTTGTGACCAGAAGGATAAACCAAAGACAGCATGAACAGAAAGTATAATCTCATGCAAATTCGTTTTGTGCTTACTGGCGACTCTACAGTAGGAGCTGATATTATTCCCTTCAACCACTATATATTTAGGTAATGAATGTGCGAAAATAGAAAGGTACGATATATTATACGATTGTGCAAATCTTCTGTAGTGAAGCTAACTTCATAAAGTCTTCGACAATGCGACATCAAAGCCAAATCGCTTAATATATACTATACATACCAAGTCTGTAAAAGGTTACAACACTGTGGCTATTGAATCAGTACCCAAATATCAAAATTATGGCACCAAAAATGTACATCGCACCAATACCATGCATTTCAATGTATGCTAAAATTGAACAAATTGAGAATTACAATTATTTCTGAATACAAATTACTCCAGCAAATCTAAATACACTGGCCTTGATCGATATCAGTTATCACATTTTGCAGTATTCATGAAATCATTCAGTTAAACGTATAACAGTTAGATACAGTTTGTAGTGGAGAACAAATATATTTTAAATTTATTATTATAATCAAGGTTGCGGTCTTGATATAAACACCTGACCCATTAATTACTTACATATGTCAGTATAAACTAAGAATTGTTATAGTGTAGAAAAGGCAATTCATCCAGTAGACCGGTTTCGTCCTTATTGGGAACTCATCAAGTACTGGCCAGAATTTGCCGCGGACAGGATACGAACCTGGGCACGTCTGCTTCGGAATCTGGTGCTCCAACCACTGAGCTATCCTGCCGCACACTACACTACACACAATTTTCAGTTACATACTAACTAATGTAACTTGGTTAGTCAATTTTTCCTTTAGGTGGAGCTCATATGGCATCCATTTAGACCCAAAGTTCCAACTAACCATGCCCAATCTGTCATTACTGAACAGACACCACATTACATGGGGAAGTGGTATTGAAATGAACATTTATATAATTAAACGAACATTGGTTGCGCGGGTGGTGATAACAATTATTATAATCAAGGTTGCGGTCTTGATATAAACACCTGACCCATTAATTACTTACATATATCAGTATAAACTAAGAATTGTATAGTGTAGAAAAGGCAATTCATCCAGTAGACCGGTTTCGTCCTTATTGGGAACTCATCAAGTACTGGCCAGAATTTGCCGCGGACAGGATACGAACCTGGGCACGTCTGCTTCGGAATCTGGTGCTCTAACCACTGAGCTATCCCATGTAATGTGGTGTCTGTTCAGTAAAGACAGATTGGGCATGGTTAGTTGGAACTTTGGGTCTAAATGGATGCCATATGAGCTCCACCTAAAGGAAAAATTGACTAACCAAGTTACATTAGTTAGTATATAACTGAAAATTGTGTGTAGTGTAGTGTGCGGCAGGATAGCTCAGTGGTTAGAGCACCAGATTCCGAAGCAGACGTGCCCAGGTTCGTATCCTGTCCGCGGCAAATTCTGGCCAGTACTTGATGAGTTCCCAATAAGGACGAAACCGGTCTACTGGATGAATTGCCTTTCTACACTATACAATTCTTAGTTTATACTGACATATGTAAGTAATTAATGGGTCAGGTGTTTATATCAAGACCGCAACCTTGATTATAATAATTGTTATCACCACCCGCGCAACCAATGTTCGTTTAATTATATAAATGTTCATTTCAATACCACTTCCCCATGTAATGTGGTGTCTGTTCAGTAATGACAGATTGGGCATGGTTAGTTGGAACTTTGGGTCTAAATGGATGCCATATGAGCTCCACCTAAAGGAAAAATTGACTAACCAAGTTACATTAGTTAGTATGTAACTGAAAATTGTGTGTAGTGTAGTGTGCGGCAGGATAGCTCAGTGGTTGGAGCACCAGATTCCGAAGCAGACGTGCCCAGGTTCGTATCCTGTCCGCGGCAAATTCTGGCCAGTACTTGATGAGTTCCCAATAAGGACGAAACCGGTCTACTGGATGAATTGCCTTTTCTACACTATACAATTCTTAGTTTATACTGACATATGTAAGTAATTAATGGGTCAGGTGTTTATATCAAGACCGCAACCTTGATTATAATAATTGTTATCACCACCCGCGCAACCAATGTTCGTTTAATTATATAAATGTTCATTTCAATACCACTTCCCCATGTAATGTGGTGTCTGTTCAGTAATGACAGATTGGGCATGGTTAGTTGGAACTTTGGGTCTAAATGGATGCCATATGAGCTCCACCTAAAGGAAAAATTGACTAACCAAGTTACATTAGTTAGTATATAACTGAAAATTGTGTGTAGTGTAGTGTGCGGCAGGATAGCTCAGTGGTTAGAGCACCAGATTCCGAAGCAGACGTGCCCAGGTTCGTATCCTGTCCGCGGCAAATTCTGGCCAGTACTTGATGAGTTCCCAATAAGGACGAAACCGGTCTACTGGATGAATTGCCTTTTCTACACTATATACAATTCTTAGTTTATACTGACATATGTAAGTAATTAATGGGTCAGGTGTTTATATCAAGACCGCAACCTTGATTATAATAATTGTTATCACCACCCGCGCAACCAATGTTCGTTTAATTATATTTTAAATTGTTTATTAGAAGTTGCAAATCAAAGAGCAACTTAGTTCAAATATGACCATAAGGATAAAACAAAGACAGCATTAACGAAAGGTGTAATCTCGTGAATAATCGTTTCGTGCTTACTGGCGACTCAGCTGTAGGAGCCGGTATAACGACCTTTAACCACCATATATTTGCCCATAAATTTCACAGTTGGACAGCTATTGTTGCTCTCTCTCTCTATATATATATATATATTTGAATATCAGTCTGTTTTGTTCAAGCGTAGTCAAACTGTTTACAAATACGAAATATTTTCTTCAGGAATCCACGAAAGATGTTAATGTTGTCAATACACAACCTCGCAAATGGACGATCCCATTGAACTTCTTTAGCCAAACAGTAGAAATGCCTTGCATTCTTTGGTTCAAATGCTTTCCGAAAAAAATTGTGCGACTTCCCATCGGGAAATCAAACTGCTCTGAGTGATACACGATCTTCTTCCATCAGTATTTGATAATATGCCATCTGAAGATCAATCGTGGTGTAAAGCTCATATCTCGTAATTTAACACAGAAAAGTGACATAAATAGTTAGTGGATATGATAGTTTATGTCCACGTGTTTAATAACTATATATCCTCCTTTTTCTTGGTTCAGATTTGGGAACTTCTATAATTTGACTTACTGCAAATTCCATTTTTGCACAATTACCGGAATTCCTCAACAAGATCTTTTTGATTATGTTCCAACAAAGTCTGAGTTTTGGCTGGAATGGATAATGGTTCCACCAACTCAATTTGGCGTTCGTTTAGCATTGAGTAGCGGAAACACCATGATTTGTTTCCAGATCACGTAGGTAAGATCACTAGATATTCGGGGACGACACAAGTTTAGGAATAACCACAATTGCGGTTGAGAACGCTCCAATTGTCTTATATAGGTATGAAGTGAATAAAACAACAAGTTCTATCAGAAGTGCACGAATTAACATGAAGCAGTGGGAACAAATGATGGAAGCAGCCTTCGTACAGCAAAAGTGAATATAAATAATAAATATTTATATTTTGTTTTATTAAATGGGTTAGAAAGCCAGATTGTCAAATATAGTATATGCATCTCGAGGCTGAAAAGTACGACTTTCATGAAATCGTTAAGCAGCTCTAAGTTGCAGGAGGAGACCAGTTGTCTTCCCGGGTAGTGGAAAGAGTTTCAAAGCCAATACAAAACGACATTCTAACTCCAAGGGCCAACGGTCGATCGCTATAAACTATGGATAGACTTGACAGAAGGCTGCAAACCACCAAAAGTGTATGGTGCTCCTCCAAAGAACCAAGCAGCAGAGACTCGGGCAACTCAAGTGATGATAGAAGCCGTCGTTCTTGAACCATCCTAATCTGTTTTTTAGCTCTCCTGGTTTAAGTTACGGAAAAGGATGGTTTTCTCCGACCGGTGACTGATTTCTTTCAATTAAACTCGGTGACTAAACCTGACTTGTATCTCGTGCCGTCTTTTCCTACAGATAGCGGAAAGCAAATGGATTGTCGTGATTGACCAAAACAGGGATTTTGAAAAATTGTCGTTCGGCTAGAAGACTGGTGGAAGTTAGCGGTGCAAGTAATTCTAGATCATTTTAAATACACTTATGTACAATTTTATCTGAAAAACGCACTGAAAATGTTTTAAAGAATGATGGACTCTTTCGTGTCCGATTCCCATTAACAACAGATTACGTTGAAGATGTTATTATATTGGCTACTAAGAAATACCAATTACGTATTCGGCTGCAAAAGATGTTTTAAAAAGCCGTAGAATGGCGATTACATTTTAATCCATAAAAAGTTCAGATATATCGGAAAATACGGTTCCCGGGTTATTCAGTCTCAGAGGAGGGATGTACGCCATCAGATTCGAACTTAAAACCTATCAAGTATTATCCGGTGCTCACTACTATAAAACAATTGCGCCGGTTTATTGGTATGGTGAATTTGTATAAACCATATCTTGCAGGAATGACAGTTACGCAACAACCATTTCCTAAGTTAACTAGTGTCGAAATAGCGTTTCGTTGGATGGAGGGAGCTCAAGAAGCATTTAATTTATGCATATAAAAATTAACAGACGCAACTGTTTTGACTTTCCATGTAGGTTGTATGTAATTTGTTACAGACGCGTAAGAAAGGGACATAGGAGCAGCGTTATAAGTGGACGGTTGTCCGGCGCAATATATAAGATGCACACCCCCTAAGGCGGAGAAAAATGATAGCGTCGGAGAAAATGAATTACTGGTCGTACAATGGACACTACGATAGATTAGGTATTTTGTCATCTGTGAACATATAGATGTCTTTATCGACTACAGAGAGTTACTGCATTAGAGATCACTGTGTGTTGAGATGAAGTAAGTACTCCGAGCTATTGAAGATCTCGATGAATACGATGTATCAATTCATCATAGGGCAGGTATCGAGAATGCGGCAGTCAATTCGCTCAGCAGAATTTGCTCTGTGCGAGTTTCGCCACTTACCAAAGTCTCTGAATATCAAGGAAATGATGCCCTATACCAAGACAGTCAATCAGTTAAAAAGGCACAGTGGTATCAGCATCATATAAAACTTTGAGCTTGGAAAACGGTCTTGTAGTCAAAAAGAACAAAAAATACAATGGTCTGTGCCGGAGACTATACAAACAGAATTGATGACTTGGTCGCATTAAACTTTGGGACATTCCTGTGCCAATATCCCCATTGAGACATTACAGTTGTGATTGTGTTGGACAAACATGGCAAAATAAATTCGTAGCTACTGTAAACAGTTCATTAAATGTCAGCGTTATATACCAAAAATTTACCCGATGGGTCGAATTTGTACCACTGAAGAAAATCAAAACAGATAATATTATAAAGGGCTTAGTCGATTTGGTGAAACACAAGTTATCGGTACCGACCAGGGTGCACATTTCAAGTCGAGAGAATTTAATCAGCGGCTCAAGGACTCTGACATAAAAAATTCCCACGCAGCCACTTTCCGCGACAGCAGAGCGAGCACACCGGACGATGAAATAAATATTGCGATAATGGTGCCACGGGACTTCGGGATCCTGGAGAGACAAATTAGAGTTTATCGAGCGGACCCTGATTTATAGTATTCGTTCCAACGAGCAAGGCCTGTGGAGAGTATATTAGACTTCCAGGTAAACGCGAAATCCCGGGATCCCATGAGCGCTGCACCATAGCAGATATTCAAAAACACTTAAAACCGCTAACTGCATAAGTGGGCGCTACACAGCGACAAGTCTATGCAAGTAAACATAAGAGTCAACGACCATGTCATGGTATCGAAGGTCGAGCCCATGGCACTATAGGCTGTCATTAATGGTCCGTATTATGTGGATAGAGTGGACGCATAGCACAATACAGTTTTTGCTAACTTGTCCGAGGACTACAATCTGTCGCACTTTATTGTTTACGTAGAGTGTCAAGGCCGATTGCTGAGGGGGTGGGGAGATGTAGCAATAGTTACCTTTGAGGCCGAGAACGCTCCAATTTTCCTAACTAGGGCTGGCATGAAAACAATACAAAGTCCTCGCAGAAATTGACGAATTAAGACGAAGCAATCAGGAATATGATGGAAGCAGCATTCGAGCCGCATAATTGAATATGAATAATAAATATGTTTATTCTGTTTTAATAAATGAACGCGCTTTATACAATCACACCCGTAGAACTTATTGATTAAACTTAAAGCATGTTTGTTGAGTTGAATAAAAAGTCATAGGAAAATTTATAAAAAGAGTGTTGTCTTCACAAATAAACTTTGACTGCGGAGTTAAGCATAATTAAGTCTTGGCTGGACGACACAATTATAATAAATTCTTAGGGAATCAGTATAAACTACCAAACTAATATTGGTGAAGTCAACAGAAAGCGTACTGACCTAAATATTTGAGTAATCTCCTGCTTGATATGAACCTCGGTATATTTTCCTATATTTTTGAACTTAGGATCTAAGGCTGCATGGGAATGAAATATAAATTTTATACCAGTAGGTTTGTCTTTTTCACTATCGATCTGACAATTCTATTTCAAGAAGATATAATTTCTAATGTCACCGACAATTCCTCAACCCTCTTGACTTTAATAGAACTATCATTTGCAGCTCATAGCTGATAATCAAATATGGGTCCAACTATCTCCACTGCATCTGACTTCACGTTGCCTTGTAAGAGGCTTTGTCGTTAACGTGAGAGGTTCTGCGGGCTAGTTGTCTATTTAGTGAGGTTGTGTCACACACAAAATATATAAATCCGGGCTTTGAGCGTTAAGTCACATAAATCAACTGTATGGTACCGGCGTATTGCGCGCTGGTATCTCTCTTTATTAAACAAAACCCTATTAATTACAATTAAATTTTTAAATGATTTTAATTTGGTTTTTAAGAATTGTAAAATGTTAAACGGTAGATATCATGTTACGAGATGCCCATTGAGTAAAAAATCAAATTCTAAATTATTGTTATTATATAGGAGGATTTGGAGTTAATGTAGGAGGTTCTGCGAGCTAGATATCCATTTAGATAAAAAATCGTATGAAAGTAGTCATGATAAGCACCACATATAATTCCACTGTATGCTAGGTTTTGAGAGTTATTAATACTGTCAACACAAGTTACCATCTCGGTATAAGAGTAGTCACAATAAACTCAATAAATAAATCCAAGTTTTGCGTTGTTACAATAATCCACGGTATGCTAGGTTTTGATTGTTAAATCACATAAATCCACTGAACTGTAGGGTTTCGTGTGAGATCCTGCTCACACGTCTAGCAGACTATGGCCTCCGACCTCATGGCAACAAATGAGTCTTTGCACAGAAATCAATTGAATTCCTTGGTCATCAAATTTCCGAAGTAGGCATGACACTTATACCTACTAAGGTTCGTGCTATTCTAGATCTACAGCCTCCAACCACCGTTCGGGCATTACGACGATTCTTGGGCAAGATGAACTACTATTCTCGATTTGTACCCTGCCTTGCCAAGATTCTGGCACCTCTTCACAAATATCTCGTGCCAGAAAGCTGTTTCTTCAAGAAATCACAACCGATTCAGCTCAACGTGAACGACATGCAGGCCTACGAGGATGCCAAAAGGGCCCTATGCAAAGCGACCATGTTACATTCCCCGGATTGGTCTCAATCGTTTGAATTGATAACGGACGCATCCGACGTTGCCATAGGCGCAGTACTTCAACAGTCCATCAATGAAATACACCAGCCTATCGCTTTCTATTCGCAAAAACTACAACCTCGCGAGACGCGATATGATACGTTAGAAAAAGAATTACTTGCAATATACCGGTCGATCCTACACTTCCACACCTATCTGGATGGCCGAAAGTTCAAGATCTACAATGACCATCTTCCGCTACTTCCGACGCTGAGAGGAAAGAAAGAGTATTTATATTCACGACGTGTCAACTCGCAACTTACACGAATACACGAGTATGAATATGAAGTCACTCATGTCAAAGGATCAGAAAATGTGGTCGCAGACTCCCTAAGCCGTCCTGCAATCCTTTGTGCCTCAATATTGTATCCATCACCTATAAGCATTCAGGAATTGCAAGCAGCTCAGCAAAATGATCTATCACTTCGGACATTTGATGTCAATCGACTGAAAACACTTGATTACGACGGAACCCTACTGCAGTGTGAAATAACTGACGTGGGCCCTCGGCCGTTTATACCTGAAAGACTCCGTCACAAGATCTTCGAAGTCTACCACCCATCTGGCGAAACATCAGTAGAAATTCTATCCAGAACGTATTTTTGGCATTGTATGCGACGGGATATCAAGATGTGGTCAAAACAATGTCTAGAATGTCAGAAATGCAAAGTGACGAGACAAACCACAACGGCGCCACAAGTCATTTAAGTGCCCAAAGTCCGATTTACGCACATACACGTTGATCTGGTAACCTTACCTGCCGTGAACAACATGCGATATCTACTTTCAATACAGGACCGCACCACTCGATGGTATGATGCCATACCACTTCCAGACATGAAGCAAGAAACTGTCAGTTATGCTCTAGAGCTCAATTGGTTCGCTCGGTTTGGTGCTCCAGCTGAAGTGACAACCGATCGTGGTGCACAATTCATCGGAGAAGAGTGCGCAGACCTACTGCAATACTATGGTGTCAAACACTCCGTGACCGCAGCTCGTAGTCCGCGAGCAAATGGTTTCGTCGAAAGTCTACACCGAGAACTGAAAGCGGCGCTCAAGGCTAACCCAGAAGAAAATTGGCTTGCGGCTTTACCGAAAGTACTCTTATCAGTGCGCACAAGACCTCGTGAGCCGATCAAATGTAGTTCCACTGAAATGGTATTTGGCGAATGTCTACGGCTACCTGGCGAACTAGTCCGATCACGCTCTGAAACTGCATTAACGATGAACGATCGAAAATTTCTGTTTCCACTTCGCAGTTTTCTACAATATAACGCTCAGAATCGACCGATCTGTCCTACACGTCAGCAACATGGTCCAATCTATAAACGCAAAGATTTTGATACCTGCAAATGGTTCTTCATCAACAACGATATGGATAACAGGATTTTAGCCAAACCGAAGCGCGGTCCTTATCGTGTGTTAGATCGACGTCAGAATTACATCATTTTGGAGATTAATGGCAAAGCTGAAGCGGTCTCCAAACACAGACTATCCCCAGCCGACGTTGATCCAAATGACCCGCTGTTCCGCGATGTAGACCTATCAGGCGGTGAAGAAACGATAACGCCACCCCCAGACAGTCTTGCTGACAACGGACTGACGCCCGACATCTCATCAACAACCGAGCCAACTGAAGCCGTCACGCCGCCGCGAGATATAGAAGAACCAGAATCAGTGTTGTCAGAGCCAAAATCAGTCATTACACGGTACGGCAGAGCAATAACACTTCCTGGAAGGTTAGCCCCCTTCATGATGTAATACTTTTCATTGTCGGGGGGTGTATGTAACACGCGGCTCCGTGTTACAACCCAATGATGTTCGATGCAGTGCTCTTTAAGGACAAATAATCTAAATCTGTTCTTATACCATATTCCTCTTAACGGTGATTTTAGAAACAATCTCTGTTAGTTTCAAGCAGTTTTAATCGATATTTCTTGAACTGCAATTTTATTTGTAATTAATAGGGTTTTATGAAATAGACAGAACCGCGCGCGATACGGATGAAACACGCGGTGGACTATTGTGTCACAGTGAACTTATTTCGCTTAGTTGTAGAAGTTACGCATTGGAATTACTGTTCTCATTACAATAACACTATACGAACTTCAGAGAATAATGGATTAGTATAATGACATGAGTTCTAAACCATAGCAAGCAGTGAACTAAATATTTGTGAGTTTTTTATCATTGAAGTCTTTAAACGGTTTATATAATAATTTTTAATGATTACTTTTAACATTGATTCCATTCATGTCATCATGTACTTTCAATCGAGTTTTTGTCATTGAAGTCTTTATGGGGCTTACCCCTTCATTTTTAATGATAACTTTTAACGATGAATTTTTCCATGTCATCATGTTTTAAATCGATGGTATAAATACAGTTCAATTCAGACATTTATAAGCGAACAACTGATTGTGCATAAAACATTTCTCTTTGTAAACATAAATCATTTTAACTTTTGTCTTCTAGACGACGGACAATTTAGTTCAACTGTGAATGGCGTTTAAGACTTATTCTTGCATTAAAATCTGTTTTATTGTCGACCTACACATGGTCAGAATGGACTAACTGTGAATTATATTTCTATTTGCAACATTATATCTAATATATGTATGAAGCCAAGTTTCGGCTTTCTCATATGAATCATCCGAAAAGGATCAGAGACTGATTAGGTGCACGGGTAGTAATAATAGCCACAATTGATATGTAGGACGGGTATAGAACCATGAACTAGATAGCAACCCCGAAGAATACCCCTACAAAATGATTAAGAAATACATAAAATATAAATCAAGAGAGTCTTAATTGAACTGTTAGAGGTTATGTAAAAGTGGTTAAGGCACACAAAATATATAAATCCTGGGTTTGAGCGTTAAGTCACATAAATCCACTGCATGTTACCTGCGTATTGTGCGCGGGTGTGCATTATTATTAAGCAAAACCCTATTAATTACAATTAAATTTGCAGTTCAAGAAATCTAAATTAAAACTGATTGAAACTAACAGAGATTGTTTCTAAAATCACAGTAAGGAGAAAAATTGTGTAAAAACAGAGTTAGATTATTTGGCTTTAAAGAGAACTATATTTGTCAAATTTGAACTTCTTTGGGTTGAAAGGTGGAGCCGCGTGTTACAATTATATATTATTCTTAATCATTTCAGCCAGCCTATGGAAAGTTGAACGTTTCTCTACGTTAAAAAACAGTGTCATCTTTGAATGGTATGATGAGGATCTGTAACACTCGGTCTTTTCACAATTATTTTCTTATTTACTTATAGAACCATGAACTAGATAGCAAACGCGAAGAATATCCCTACAAAATGATTGAGAAATACATAAAATATAAATCAAGAGAGTCTTAATTGAACTGTTAGAGGTTATGTAAAAGTGGTTAATGCACACAAAATATATAAATCCTGGATTTGAGCGTTAAGTCACATAAGTCCACTGAATGTTACCTGCGTATTGTGCGCGGGTATGCATTATTATTAAGCAAAACCCTATTAATTACTGTAAACGCCCCGGCTTCAAGTAAATGCCGTACGACGTTTCAAACTCGGTTAAGGTGCTCTGAATAGAGATTATTTACTGATAGTGGGGCCCTGAAGAGAGCCTGGTAATGCGTTCTCTGAAGGAACTAATTCATCGGTGTTCTGCGCCAATTCAACTGTGGAAGCTGTTTGTGGGTAAGCGTTTCGTTAAAGTATATTTATACATTTTCATATTGCTTATAAATTTATGCTTTTAAGATCCCGTAAGATTGTTAGAATGTCAGGTCCAATTTTAGATATTGATGTTCCTGTTTGGGATGGAGATAGTGAACTATTCTTTATGCGCGTAGACTCCGCTTTCTCCCCGTTTCCTGATTATGACAGTCATCAAAAACTGTCGAAGGTTTTTGCTAAACTACCTTCTGAATTGCAGCGACGGATTTATCCTAAGCTTGAGGCCATTAGGAAGCTACCTAATCCCATTTTGGGCCTACAAAACGAAGTAGAATCCTTGCTTGGGCCCACAGAAACTGAGCAGATAATAAATAAATATGCGCAGTTAGACATGCCAAACCTTGGCCCCATCGAAATTTTGAGGGAATTACGGAAACGTTGGTATAAAACCAACATTTCTGACCATGAGGCTAAGGTTGTTTTTATTAACAATCTTCCACAAGCATTAAAACTATTTGCCAGACAGCTTCCCAACACTCTCTCTATAGATGACTTATCTGAGAGATGTGAGTTAGAATATAGGGTTTTGGAACCCAAGGTGAATCCGTCATCCTTTTGTTCACCCCCGCAAGATGATAGGCTCTCCTCTTTAGAGAGGACAGTGGCGAACATGGCTAAAGTTCTAGAAGGATTGGCCATAACGAAATCCGAGCTAAATCAAGTGAATGCTCGACCCAAATTTATTCCTAAACCTAATTATAACGGTAGGCGGCGATCGAGATCCCCGCAATCCTTTAACAAATATGCCCCAAAGAACTGGTGTTATAACCACCAGAAGTTTTTTTATTCATGCCAAGTCTGTCTTTGTCGTTCCGAAGAATTTCCGAATGAGTGCCAATTTCCACAGTTGACGGAAAGGACAACAGACCACAGGCGCAAGGGTGCATCAGGATCGGGAAACGTCTGGCGCAGGAAGTAGAAGACCGTACTTTCTGTGCATCAACGACATCAACGGTGCCACAGGGAAGAAACCAATTACAATCCGACATCCCTGTCGACTCTTTTCATCCATGCCGAAATTTTCACATAGAGAGCCAAACGGACAACACCGGTCGCAATCACCAACCTACTTGTTTTCATGACTCGGCCAAACAGCCCAACGAGCTTCTGCACCTTCTTGATTTCAAAAGCGGTGAAGAATTCATCGTAGACACAGGTGCGGCAGTCTCAGTTTTCATAGACAACATACTTCGCGACGACTCTGCTTATTGTATGTCATATCTCGATGACATTATGGTATTCAGTCCAGACTTAGAATCTCATGCCAAGCATCTACGAAATGTCCTCTCACGCTTATCCAACCACGGACTCAAGATCAATTGTGACAAGACGCAGATTGCAACTACATCCGTGGACTTCTTAGGGCATCGTATCACGCCCCAAGGTATTCAACCGTTGCCGTCAAAGGCGAATTCAATCAAGAATATCAAGTCACCGAGGACTGTTAGCGAGTTGCAGAAAATTCTGGGAGTACTAAACTACTATCGCAAGTTCCTTCCAGATCTTTCAAAACAACTTTATCCTTTGTGCAGGCACCTGCGGAATCGAAAAGGACTTAGCAAGAATTCCATCATTGCCTGGTCATCCGAAGACGAGGAATTACTTCGACTCGCCATCAACTCGTTAGCAAATTCCACAATGCTAACGCATCCAGATTTTCAACGACCATTTCTACTCACGACAGACGCTTCTGAATTCGCTATTGGAGCCACTTTGGAACAAGAGATTGACACAAATTAATTGCCGACATATTGCGTAAATTAAATTCAATTTGATTTACGTTGCACCAATGAGAAAAAAAGCGAAACTTGCCGTTAATCAATAATGTGAAATAGACATATATTACAATGGCATGGCTATTTACGCACGGCAAATTTACCATGCAATTCAGTTGTCGCGTTTGCCTTCTGCTTTGCGTTACGTGTGCGTGCTGTCGGCTGTCATCACCTACGCTGATTATTGGATTGTCTTCACCAACATTTGGCAACATCAGTGACACCAATCTTGTTGCTGTACAACCAGCGAGACGAGCCAATTAATGCAGAACTTCAACGAAGTTTCCACATCGAGATTACAACGCAACAACAGAAGGAACCACAGCCCAAGTCAACCCAAGGCTCTAGGACATCTTCAAACTGAAGGATCTTTCTCGGCATTTGCCGGAGAACGCACGACCGGCCCTGTTAATGGCCCCCTTTAAGTACAATAACTCTATATTTATGGCACTTTAACCGAGTTTGTAACGTCGTACGGCATTTACTTGAAGCTGGAGCGTTTACAAAATTGGCGACCGCGCTAGGATATTGAGTACCGTACTGTTTTCTTTGGTATAAATAAAATTGACTTTCTTTTTTATTTATTTGGGATAAAAATAGATTAACATTTGCGTTTACGTCTTCTTTACTCTGGTCGTGGTCTTCTAGGAATTTTGGTGGGTATACATTTCTCTCTCTAAAGTCGTGTTCTTCTGGGAGTTTTGTTGAGTATATGTGTTCTCTCCAAATTCGTGGATTTCTGGTGAATTTTTTTTGGGTATATGCTCTGTTCAACTTTCTTACGTACAAAACTGCACCGTACGTACTCGACAGGCTTAATTGCGGAAAATTTCAATTTTTGGAAGCAGTTACTGAGACTTGTTTTGTGAAGGAACTAATTCATCTGTGTTCTGCGCTCATTCAACTGTGGAAGCTGTTTATGGGTAAGTGTTTCGTTAAAGTATATTTATACATTTTGATATTGCTTAAAAATTTATGCATTTAAGATCCCGTAAGATTGTTAGAATGTCGGGTCCAATTGATGTTCCTTTTTGGGATGGAGATAGTGAACTATACTTTATGCGCGTAGACTCCGCTTTCTCCCCGTTTCCTGATTAAGACAGCCATCAAAAACTGTCGAAGGTTTTTGCTAAACTACCTTCTAATTGCAGCGACGGATTTACCCTAAGCTTGAGGCCATTAGGAAGTAACCTAATCCCATTTTGGGCCTACAAAACGAAGTCGAATCCTTGTTTGGGCCCACAGAAACTGAGCAGATAATAAATAAATATGCGCAGTTAGACATGCCAAACCTTGGCCCCATCGAAATTTTGAGGGAATTACGGAAACGTTGGTATAAAACCAACATTTCTGACCATGAGGCTAAGGTTGTTTTTATTAACAATCTTCCACAAGCATTAAAACTATTTGCCAGACAACTTCCCAACACTCTCTCTATAGATGACTTATCTAGCGAGTTGCAGAAAATTCTGGGAGTACTAAACTACTATCGCAAGTTCCTTCCAGGCCTTTCAAAACAACTTTATCCTTTGTGCAGGCACCTGCGGAATCGAAAAGGACTTAGCAAGAATTCCACCATTGCCTGGTCAGCCAAAATGGGATTAGGTAGTTTCCTAATGGCCTCAAGCTTAGAATAAATCCGTCGCTGCAGTTCAGAAGGTAGTTTAGCAAAAACCTTCGACAGTTTTTGATGACTGTCATAATCAGGAAACGGGGAGAAAGCGGAGTCTACGCGCATAAAGAATAGTTCACTATCTCCATCCCAAACAGGAACATCAATATCTAAATTTGGACTGACATTCTAACAATCTTACGGGATCTTAAAAGCATAAATTTATAAGCAATATGAAAATGTATAAATATACTTTAACGAAACGCTTACCCACAAACAGCTTCCACAGTTGAAAGGTCTCCCGCAGTTGGATGAGCGCAGAAAACAGATGAATTAGTTCCTTCACAAAACACGTCACAGTAACTGCTTCCAAAAATTGAAATTTTCCGCAATTGAGCCTGTCGAGTACGTACGGTGCAGTTTTGTACGTAGGAAAGTTGAACAGAGCATATACCAAAAAAATTCACCAGAAATCCACGAATTTAGAGAGAACACATATACCCAACAAAATTCCCAGAAGACCACGACCAGAGTAAAGAAGACGTAAACGCAAATGTTAATCTATTTTTATCCCAAATAAATGAAAAAGAAAGTCAATTTTATTTATACCAAAAAAAGTACAATACTCAATATCCTGGCGCGGTCGCCAATTTTGTAAACGCCCCAGCTTCAAGTAAATGCCGTACGACGTTACAAACTCGGTTAAAGTGCCATAGATATAGAGTTATTGTACTGATAGGGGGCCCTTAACAGGGCCGGTCGTGCGTTCTCCGGCAAATGCCGAGAAAGATCCTTCAGTGTGAAGATGTCCTAGAGCCTTGGGTTGACTTGGGCTGTGGTTCCTTCTGTTGTTGCGTTGTAATCTCGATGTGGAAACTTCGTTGAAGTTCTGCATTAATTGGCTCGTCTCGCTGGTTGTACAGCAACAAGATTGGTGTCACTGATGTTGCCAATTGTTGGTGAAGACAATCCAATAATCAGCGTAGGTGATGACAGCCGACAGCACGCACACGTAACGCAAAGCAGAAGGCAAACGCGACAACTGAACTGCATGGTAAATTTGCCGTGCTTAAATAGCCATGCCATAGTAATATAGTCTACTTGCACACTATTGGTTAACGGCAAGTTTCGCTTTTTTCTCATTGGTGCAACGTAAATCAAATTGAATTTAATTTACGCAATATGTCGGCAATTTATTTGTGTCGTTACAGTACATCTCTTGATATTGTAATCAATTTAGAATATAACACGTTGCTCTGAATACAAATGAATAAATACTATTCTATTCTTATTCTAATTAATAAAGTTAATTTTCTAATACAACAGAATTTGCGCTCTGTTGCTCGAAAGTAATCAGTACGTATGCGAAAACGTAGTTTCAGTATCATGTTCAGGAAGGTCACAATGCCCTGGGCCGATAAACATTTTTTGGTTCTGGTTGTTGTCAGCACGTCTGAAACCTCAGTCACAGAGGGCTCCCAGATGGTTGTGTGTCAGCTAGCAACATCGATTTTTTCGCCCGACAGCACGAATCTTTATTGTATGGAATCGACTAGAATATCTTTATAATAGTTTTATTTAGGACCAGCTTGTTGAACTTTTGTTACAACCCGTATGTGACAAGACTATATATGCTAAAGGTGCCCACATTCAGCTCACACACACGCAGTCGCGTTACAAAATTATTGTTTGGAATAGTGTTTATTATCCGCGTTATACGTTTTTATTATAGCGTGTTTACTTCGAAAATTTGTGCATTAACATGAGTTCTCCCGATTTCAAAATTGGTTAGTTTTTATTGTTTCATAATCCTCCCAGCTGATATTAGCTTAGCTAAAGCCGGTCGGATGGCAATAGAAATCGCAGAAAACGAAATGCCTGGCTTAATGAAGATGCGAGAAATTTATGCGGCTTCTCAACCTCTAAAAGGAGCACGAATCGCTGGATGTCTGCACATGACTGTTCAAACTGCTGTTTTGATCGAAACATTAATTGCACTGGGAGCTAAAGTCAGGTGGTCTTCCTGCAACATTTTTAGTACACAAGATCATGCTGCAGCTGCTATTGCCGTTACTGGTGTTCCAGTTTTTGCTTGGAAAGGAGAAACAGATGAAGAATACATATGGTGCATCGAAAAGACATTGTATTTTGAAAATGGAGAGCCGTTAAACATGATTCTGGATGATGGTGGCGACCTTACGAATTTGGTTCACGACAAATACGCTCATTTACTAGAAAACATTAAAGGAATTACCGAAGAGACCACTACTGGCGTGCATAACTTATACAAAATGTATCATCGTGGTGAGCTTAAGTGTCCAGCAATAAACGTCAATGATTCTGTTACTAAGGTAGTTTTATGTTTCCTGTGTATTTGATGTGTAATGCGTGAATATCTATGTTCTTTTTGGGAAATAACTTAACAAAATATGCTTATTGTGGATGATAGCCGGTTTATTTCATGGATATTGATTTGCATATCACAATGCTTCATTTAAATATATTCTGAGTTTTTGTTTGATTAAGTGAATGAGAACTAGTTAAATTTTATCTGTTTATTTGCTTGTGGTTAATTGCGTGTTTTATAAGTGGGTTTAGTCGTTTTGTGATTATAAGTTTTATACTTAGTGTATTTCAGTGATATTTCTACAAATCAACACGCAATTAATCAGTAACAAGTTATTCTCTTTTCGAAAATTTACAATCAATTGCCAAAGGGGCCTAGAGGAACGACTCCATCTAAGATATCTTTTAAATTTTTCTGTACTAAACTAGAAAAAACCTGCAATCCTGCTGATATTTTAAATTTTGATTATGATAATACTTTTTAATATTTATTTATTTATTTCTAAGTTGTATTATTAAATTTGAAATGTTATGCATTATATCATCATGTTAGTCAACAATACATACAATCAATTAATAGTCATGGTTCTCTTTTTTTTGCATTGCTACACTCGAATTAAACTTTAATTTTTCCTATTTCGTTGATGAATCTATTACTCTTTACAGCCGAACTTTCTACAGTGCAACTAGTGAGATTTACTTATTTACATGAGACTAATTGCACACATGTATGTGATGTGATATCTTTTTTATATTGTACATTTTCCAATATTATTATCTATTTGATGGAACATGTGTGGTTTGAATCCAAATAAAGATATTTTATTCTATTCTAAAACAATAACTGAGAAAAAAACTAGTTCATAATCATTTAATCAAATGAAAATTTATAATGTATATAACTAAAACATTGAAATCTATATTTGAAGTTTTACGAAAAAAACCTTTCGTTATCCACTAACATTCGTTTCGGTCTTTAATTGCGCATACAATCTTTGATTAAACATATCTTTTAATAGTGATATCATTATAGAGATTAAAGTATTCTTTCTTTTTAATTGAAAGTTAATACCATGCGTTATTAACGAAAATCATATTTAAATAAAACTATCAAGTTTCGATTTGCTCTAGAATATTAAGAGTTATCATGAATTGTAATGAAAATGTTGATAATATAGCTCAGTGTGGTATAGGCATTTTATGTGATTTTGATTTTGTGCGCTTGTAGGTGCAATGTATGGATTTTATTAATAATAATACATTTATTTGGCATCAAAGGCCAACTGGCCCGACCATTGAAATAACAAATCAAGGGTAGGATATGTGGAGGTGAATGGAATTGTGACTAGCAAAGTATTTAATAGCAGGGGGAGGGGTTGGTGAAGGGAAAAGTTATCATTAACATCAAGATAGTTCAATCTGGTGAAAAATAAATAAAAACGAAGTTCCATTTGACTAGACAAGATCAATTGGAGATAGTCAGTGAAGTGTCAAAGCCTCTAGGTGAGTGTGGGATCGAAAAGGATGGCGGACCGGAGGTAGACGTCGACCGATGGAGTCCATTGTCGTGGAGATTGATTTGATGGAGCATAGCATAGACATGGATGGAATCTGCTGGATTGAAGCGAGCGAGTCTTGCAGGGGTCGCAGGCATCCGTAGAACGAGGTTGTGATTGAAGGAAGACAAGGGGGAGTCGATGTCCGAAGCGAACCGTTGGTGAATCGGTAGGCCTGTTGAGTTTCCGGTCTTCCGCTGAAGCAAGAAAGAAAAGAATTGGATGAGCAAAACGTAGTAAAGTATCCACAACGTGGATATGATGGGGTCAGGAATGGGCTGAGAAGTGGTATCAGTGAGTCGAGAAGAAAAGATTAAGACCAGAGAGGTAAAGTGGAAGATTAGATGACTGCCTGAGGGATTTCGCCCTCCGAAGTTAGTAAAGAGAATAGCCTGGGGTGAAGTAAATGTTATGGATTGAGAAGGAACCAGTTTCGTTTCCAATCGGTCGTATCACAAAGAAGTTTGTTGAAGAAGTACTGATGGGCTGCCTTTTTAAATTCGTGCTGGGGTAGGAGCTTTATGTCTGTGGGAAGAGCGTTGAAGACATTAGTGGCTTTGGAGAAAAGATAGATTTTTTTAAATATGGTGGGGGTATGGTTAGCTTGGATAGAAGAGTTACTAGAACGTGTGGCGTAGTGGTGACTTGGGTGGGCAATTATCCAATGTCTTACATATTAGAATTAGCGAAATTTTAAATACTAATTAGCCTATAGATGAATTTATCTAGAAATTGTGCACCAGAAAATAATTGGTCTTCTAAATGCCTGGTCACATTTCATGGTTTGTAATATTAAAGTTTTGTTTTTCCAAAATTGAGCATTCATTTATCTATATTCATGTTTTCGTATTACCTATAATATTTTTGTGAGAAACATAGTGGAACATTTTTGGTTGTGAAAAACTCAATAAAATTTGTTGTGTGGCAAATCTGTTTCCACAAAAAACTGGAACAAATCCATTATTGAGAATAGGAAGGATGATAAAATATTCCAAACATTTCATATACATATTAAGCAAGATTACACGTGATGTGATATATATATATATATATATATATATATAGGTGTGTATGTGGGTGTGTGTACTGTACGGAAGTTAATTCACGTGTTCAATATTTGTTAGGTAGAGATTAAGCATCACTTGAATAAAGAACAGAAAATTGAAACACCTTATTAGTAGCATACTAATTTTAACCTGTTATAGGTCGACGCTAATGATCAACCTGCTGCTTTGTAGTACCAACACATTGGATTTCATATGCTGTTTAACCAAAATTCAGAACTAGAAGTACCAAACATCTGTTACTCCACGAAATCCATACACTCCGGCCTTGATCGATATCGGTTATCACATTTCGCAGTAATCATGACATCATTCAATTAAATAAATACCAATTAGATACTATTTGTTGTTTTTTATATATTATATATATAATTATATATATATATATATATATATATATATATATATATATATATATATATATATAGCTGTGTATTACGTTTTGCGCACATGTTGCTAATTTTATCATTCTAGTCCTATTTGAACTAATTCTGCTACTGAGTACGTAACAGCTAATACACAATTTGTTGTATATTGTGATTAATTTTCATAGTAGAAACATATTCTGTTAAAAGTTTGAAGATCGAGTTTTTTAATCACCCGTTCAATTTTCTGAGGATATGATACTTGCATGATTCTTAAATGTGTAGAGGTCTAGTTATTTAGTATATTTTGCAATTCAATTAAAGATGTTGCTGTTCTTCCAAACCATAACGGCTGACGGTTAGCAGGAGCGAGATTTCATGAGTAATACAAATAAAATATACTGTTTAGAACAATTTATTTTTAAGAATTACCCCTGGATATTTTATTGTGTCTCATTGAGGAATGATTTCTCCAAAGTATATAATGTCCTTAGTGAGTAATACATATTTACTTAATTTTAAGTCTTTATTAGATGTGTTGAGTTGAATTGACAGACTTTGGAGTATACAATGGATGCTATGTAAGCCTTCTTGAATATGTAGCAATGATTGAGCTATATTTATTGTGTTGAGTGGATAAAATAGTGTGGTTTAATCAGCATATTTGATAATTTCGCCATGTTTAATTGCGTCATTTATCTCACGGAATAAATATCAAAGAAACGTGGTCATAATTTTTAAACCTGTGGAACTCCAGTTTAGATGTAGAGTTAAAAGGAGTTTTATTCCGTCTATTGCGACAGATACAGAAAGACGAATTCTAATGAGTTTTTGCATAAGGCTAGATCGGCAATGTCCTTAACAATTGCATGTATAGGTATTGTATCAATAGGCTTAGAGATATATCGAAGTATTACAATAGCATCGTTTATGGATAGAATGTTGTGTACTTCATCTGGCAGAGCAATCATGTTTGTCGCATATGATTTAATTCTATTGAAGCTATGTTTATGAGGACCTTTGAATTGAAACAGCGGTTCAATCATCCATAGAAGAAATTATCTAGTCAGTGCAGGTTGGTTAACTTTTCGTCTTAAATCTTAGAACATACAAAGGGTTTTGGTTTATGGTAATTTGAAACGTTTCTTCTGCATTTAAGCCGAGATGTCTTTGGATATTTACTTGATTTTGTGATTATAGTTTTTTTATGTATTGCGTGGATTCAGTCAGTTTAAGTGATCGCACTTTGGTAACAATGGCGAAAGAGATGAATTTTTCGGCCGTTGACCTGCTAGATACGAGTTTGCCAAATTAACAATGTCGTATTCACATTAAACTTTCCTGTTATTGCAGATTTCATTCCTGGCTGGGGTAAATTCTTGTCGTGTGATCAGTTTCTTGCAAGCGTTTTTTATTTTAGTACTATGTCCTAATTCATCATTTTTAATTTTATAATCTATTTATTTTAGTATATTTATAATAATAGCTGGTACATGCGCTAGTCTTTGAAACGGTTTATTTCTACGTTGTTGTAGTGATAAAACATGATTTATGATGAACTTTGTAAGTGTTGTGTTTGATACCTCGTAAGCATGCTTTGTGATGGAGATAAATAAATAGTTGTGATAAAATTTTCGTGATCACACCCTGGTTTGTAATTGTAGTGTGTATTCTGCTATTATGTCCTCATCGGTGAATACGAGGTCAAGATAGCTTTCTTGTCTGGTTGGCTGAACAACTATTTTAATGAGTCCAGATTGATTTAATGTATAGTGAATTGTAGTAGATTATAAGAAAATTTATAGGTATTGTTATCGTTTATTATTTGCGATTTATTGGGAAATGTCTTACAGGTTGGCACGTCAGCTGAATTTTTCGAATCACTTCTTCTAGTTTTCCTGGAAATGCAACTTCAATGAATTTAATATAATTATGAAATGCGTTTGAAAATAGTTCTGTTCTTATAGCGATATAATATGGGCAAGATTTGTTGTGTATGACAAATTAGAGCAAATATGCTTAGGTCCTTCCAGTTTATCGGATAATTCGTTGCGTTCGGGGTGCAAAATAGTAATCGCCTATTCGAGAATAGATCTTATTTGACTTTCAAAGAATGGACCCAAGCTTGGCTTTCTCACTATCAGGTTGATTAAAAGCTTGATTCGTTTTAATAGCAGTAATATGCTCTTTGAGACGTGGTTTATTTGTAATAAATGCTCATAGATGTTTTATTGTGTATTTTTGTGGAATGCTTTACTCTACATATAGCATGTTTCCTGTGATTTATACATTCTTACATAATTTTTTGATTTGATAGTTGTTGGAGTATGCAGTGGATGCTCTGTAGGTCATCTGGAATACAGTCCAACGAATGCGCTTGACCTAGTGTAATGACTTGATAAATTATTGTGTTCACCACATTTTTAATAATTTTGCCATCTGTAATTGCGTTATTTATTAGAGGGAATACAATTTTGAATAAAAGATGTTCTTGTTCTAAACCTCATATAACTAGCATTGATAAACAATGGAATAGAAGTCCTTCTGTCTATTATGATGGAGGATTGTCTGCGCTATACTAATTTAAGAATGAATCAGTGTCTTTTGCCAAGGCTTACATTAGCAAATTCTTTAATGATTTCGTGTATTGATAATGCATCACAAGCTTTAGAGATGTCTAGAATTTTATAATGGCATAGCAAATTATGTATTTCGTTGAGAGGCGTGATCACGTTTACTGTTTGTGATCGCTTTCGGGTAAATCCGTGTTGAGGAGTCTTTAGACTGAAACGGATGTTTAGTGTGTTTACAGGTGATGCAGTTCTCATCAGCTGCCTTGAAATTTATCATCATCATCGAACATTATTGTGACAGCGATTGTATTCAAACACTGTTTTCGAATAGCAATTGTGTATTTTCATCGCCAGGCTACTGATTCAATTCGGGTATATGGCTGGCACAAATGGTGTGTTAAATTAGAGTTCTCATTTTTGAGTAGTTATATTCGCGATATCGACCATTTGATCACGGTTCACCGTATCCTCACTAATCAGCGAAACTCTGTGTATCTTCCGCGTGAACTGTTGGTTAATTCTGCCTTACAATCGCAAAATCGTTCGGAATACATCGGAAAGGTGGTTTAAATCCTCATTATTTATATATGCTAATGTATTTCAAATTCCAATTGTTTTCGATTTTTTGTTTGAAAATGTAAAGAGCAAATTCGACAACCTGTATGGCTGCAGAGAATCTCTTGTGGATGGCATTAAGCGCGCAACGGATGTTATGCTCGCCGGAAAAGTTGTGTTTGTCGCTGGTTTTGGTGATGTAGGCAAAGGATGCTGTCAAGCACTTCGTGCGTTTGGTGCTCGTGTACTTGTCGCCGAGATTGATCCTATCAATGCCTTACAGGTTAGAAAATTAGTTTAATGCAATTTTTCATTGGTTAAATTTTTATTCGATGATGTATGCTGCTTATCCTTTTGTTTTATTATATCTTTGTATTTGATTTGGCAGCTTTGCGTTATTGAAATGTTTGCCATCGTAATACTAATTGGACGCATAATGTTTCAAAAGGACATGTTTATTCCCTATGTAGCCAACTGCAGTCCGGCTCCTGGCCTGCACTAGTCAAAATGGAATAAAGTCCATTTCTGACTTTTAAAATAGTTCCAATTATTATGGGCACATTGTGCTCCTGATCCTTGACCGGAAGACCATCTTCGAGAATTAAATCAGAAATTAAACCAAGGAGCGGTGGTGCTCGTCTGCCTTTTGTGACAGGCCATTTAAAAACAGGATGACCCTGAATCAGAATCATCTATCCTCGCAGTGAATGGGTGACCTGGTGTTCCATTATTGCCAGCGAAGAAACTTGGTTCTATGCTGCATTGGACGAAGCGCAGGATAAAAAGTTTCGCCACACTTTCTAGGTCTCGTGGTGCAATTAAGCGAAAGCAAGATACTGCAAATGGGCTTGTAATTAAGGGTCTGCATTGCTGAAAGCTCTTTATGCGAATCATGGTTGTGTATTTGTCCGATAGTAAATCATTATAGTGCTAACTTAAAACCTCCAATCAAAGATTAATTAGTGCCTGATAGGTATGGCGGTATAGGTCACAAAACACCGTACTCGCTAGTACCAACTCAAGGAATAAGGGGGAAGTAGGACTTTCAATTCTATATCTTGTTGTGGAACATAAGGCACGCCAAATTTAACGTTGTGCTTCAACAGTTTTTGCTTGTCCTCGATTGCTGCTTAGACCAAGAGATAGATTACTCATTGGTTCTTGGAATGTGAATGTCTATCTTTTACGGCTGAAGACGAACTGCACAAACACAGTGTTCACATTTCTTGTCTTTGGAAAAGGCTACAACTCTGCAATTATAATGCAAGAATAATCCAGCATAGTATGGTGCCGCCTTCTATTCGGTGTAATAATGAAATCACTCATGGATGAAAAGTAAAAAGATCGTGTTGCTTATGCTAGGTTCCGCGTAGACAAGCGGTCTCTCGCAGTCGCAAATGTAACGGCTCCAACTCAGATTTGGCCTCTGGACTTGAACTGCGTTCGGAGATCTTAGTGGTTACCGGTGATTTCGTCGACATATTATGTCAAGATTATACATGAAGTTAATCTGTAAGAAGGTTGATTCTGGTTGACAACAGCTTTTATAATGCCATCAGGCTCTCTAATATTGCACTTATTCTGGTTGTGGTTATCACTACTATCTAGTTAAAAATATGGTATTTTCCTACAAAGGGCAGCGATGTGAACCATGCGGATGGAACGAGGGCATGTCATATTCTGGCAAGCAGACTGATTGTCTATTTTAGGGGAAACAAGAACATATGTGTATTTCAAGGGCTCAATTAATGATTCCGACAAGTCTTATTTTCGTTATAATCAGATATGAATTCCAGTTCATGTGGCGCCGTAATGCGACCGAATATCAGTGCGATGAAAGCGTATACAATTGTGTAGAACGCTGTCAGAGCCGTCTTTGCCTCTTACTTTACTTTACTTTACTTTACTGCGGCTGACTCCTTTTAGAGGATAAGCCGGCTCCATTGATATCCCGAATTAAGCCTCTCCATGCCGGGCGGTTGGCAGCCATTTCGGCACATAAAGAGGGCCAATGACGCTCCCAGTGACGCGGACCATAAACATTGCGTAAACCTAGGAGTTCCATGTCCGATTTGATTGTTGCAAGCCATGTCTTCAGTTGCCCACCTCGGCGGCGGCGCCAGTTTGCACATTGACCTGGGTTCATCACCTGCCGTACCAGTTCGTCTTCGGGTTTGCGTAGTACGTGCCCGAACCATTGAAGTCGACGATGTTGGATCCAGACGGATAAGTTGCATGATGTCCCCGCATTGGTGACGAACAGATGCGTTCGACACCCGGTCCATCCATTTTGTCTTTGTGATGTACCTAAGGCACCAATGGTCGAATACTTCGAGCTTTTTGGAGTCCTCAGAACGTAATGGCCAAGTCTCACAGCCATACAGTAGCACAGGGCGAACAGTAGCCTGGTAGACTCGGATTTTCGTTTTGAGGCTGATTTCACTTCTTCTCCAAAGTGAGTTCTTCAATTGTAAGAAAGCAAGTCTGGCACGGTCGATGCGTGTTCGGACTTCATTCTTTGCTTGACCAGTTGGAAGTATTTTTGAGCCAAGGTACGTAAAATCGTCGACTTTTTCGATTGGGCTGTCGTACACCGTGAGCTGCTCATCAGATGAAGATACACCGATGGCGAAGGCTTTCGTTTTGTCGGCATTGATTTCCAGACCAACGGCTGATGAAAACTGGGCCACTTGATCCAAAACGGTTTGCATGCTCCCAAAGCTGTCAGCAAGGAGAACAACATCGTCTGCGTAATCAACATCCGTTAGCCATAGGTTATTTGATACTTGAACGCCTCGGAACCCAGTTAGCGCGTTGCTCAGAATCCAGTCAACCGCATAATTGAACAATATGGGTGACAAGGGACATCCTTGTCGAACCCCAGTGCGCAGACTGAATTCATCCGATTCTTCTCCGTAAACACGTACTCTGGCTTTGGTGGCTGCATAGTAGGCCTTGATCAGATTGACGAGTTTTATGGGCATTCCGTCGAGCAGCATGATGTTCCATAGGGAGTCGCGATCAACAGAGTCAAAAGCAGCTCGGAAATCAATAAAACAAGCGACGGTTGGTTGTTGAAATTCGTTGCGATGTTCCAAAACTCGCCGTAATGTAAAGATCTGATCAACACAGCCTTTGCCTGGGCGGAACCCACCCTGATTGGGACGGGTACGGGCATGCCGCTCATTACAGAAGCGGTTCAATAGAATCGACGCCAACAGCTTGGATGCGGTGTTGAGAAGACTGATACCACGGTAGTTTTCGCACCTTGATCTATCACCCTTTTTGGGAAACGGTAGCAGGATTGACATTCCGAAGTCTGACGGGCATGCTTCCTGTTCCCAGATAGAAGAGAACAGTCGATGGATTGATGGCAGTAGTGTGCCTATACAGGCCTTGTAGATCTCCGCAGGTATTCCATCTTCACCGGGGGATTTCTTGTTCTTCATGCGCTGGATGGTCGTAGCGATCTCAGCCTCAGTTGGGGAAGAGCAGTCCACGTCGTAGCTGGGTGTAGATGTTGTAGGTGGTTGCGGTGGGGAGCGGCCACTGTATGGTCGGTTCAATAACTGCGAAAAATGTTCAACCCATCTTGCGATTTTGCCATTGACTTCAGAAATCAAGTCTCCTGTTGCGCTGCGTAGAATTGTCTCTGCATTGCGCTTACCAGATGCTTTACGTAAAAGACGGAAGAGACCCCCGAAGTCACCGACGTTTGCAGCCGATTCCATGGCGGAAGCCATTTCATCCCAGTACTGCTTACGGTCAGCCCGAGCAGACCTCGTGGTTTCACGTCTCAGGTGGCGATAATTAGGCGCGTTATTCATCCGGGCATCTCTTGCTTTTTGTGACGCCCGTATCGTGCGTTCAGAGATCCAGTCTTTATGGTGACTTTTGATGGTTCCGAGCGTTTCTAGCGCAGCTTGCTGAGTAGAGAGTTTCAAGTTATTCCATTGATGCTCCACATTGGTTTTATCTACGGCATGAGTTCCATCGTCAGCGGAAGTCAACTTTGCAGTGATTGAGGCAGATAGTGCTGTACAACGGGATGGGTCCGTTAGGTTTGCAAAATTCAAGCGTCTCGTAGGTTGACGGCGCCGTCGGGACTTGAGATGAAGCCTCAATTTGGCACGTACTAGAGTGTGGTCGGACCCTCCTCGGTTGCCAGTTTCAGCTCCTCGGTATGACCTGCAATCTTCGACAGAAGACATCCAACGCGACCGTACCAGAATGTAGTCGATCTGATTGGCTATGTGACCATCGTTTGAATATCAGGTGAGCAAATGCTTCCGAGGGTGTTGGAAACGCGTATTGGTAACGCACATATGGTTGACATCTGCAAAGCTGATAAGTCGTGCTCCGTTCTCGCAGCGTTCACCTAGACCAAACTTTCCCAGTATGTGTCTGGTGGATGAGTCAGAAGGTCCTGTTCGTGCGTTCCAGTCACCAGCGACAAACAGTATGTCGCCTCTGGAAATTCCGTTGATAGTCTCTTGGAGTTGGTCGTAGAACTCATCTTTCACATCTGAATCACCTGCGAGGGTTGGTGCGTAGACGGCTACCACTGTGATGTTGAAAGGTTTCCCTCTCAGTCGTACCGTTGCGATCCTCGGTGATACAGGATTCCAAGCCAGCATGGCTCTCTGCGCCGTAGGACCAAGTAGAATGGCTACACCGTGTTGTCCGGACCCGTCAACTGGTCCGCTGTGGTGCATCAAGTACGTTGATTCTGCCGACGGTACTTTTATCTTCGTTGAACCTGTGCCGGGCAGTCGGACTTCAGACAGGCATGCAACTTCAATCTGGTAGTCATATAAAGATTTGGCCGTGATTGCTTGGCTGCCGATATCAAGCAGTGTTCGAACATTCCAACGCGAAATAGATAGGTGTTCTCGCGCTTTTCACTTGACCCCTAGCCTCTGGGGAACAAGAAGCGCGTCGCTTACTCGAGACATGATTTATAGTGATTAGTATATATATATATATATATATATATATATATATATATATGGGCATTACCTACTCTGCATACTAACGTGCGGGTAATATAGATTTCTTTATCCGTTATCATATTCAAATTCAGGAAGCCAGCCGCCACCTCTGACATTTCATTTTGAGTAGTGTTGCGTTGACCAGCAATTACTGCAACACAAATATTGGTGAACTTGATTTGATCAATGTAACATTCTAATAGAATGTCAGAGTCAATCCTAGTGTTCTAGAAAGATTCTTTCTAGATGGAATGCAGGATAATTAGTCAATATAACAAGGTTCAAACGGTCGAATTATTTTTTCTGATAAACCATCAGGCGCATCTCGCTATCAGATCTTGTGGTACTCAAAATCGAAAACTACTTGGTAACCTAAAAATAGTAACAGAAGTGGAAAACTGATACAGGTTACGCAACTCGAGCATGCAGCGGGATGTATTAATTCAGTTTAAGTATCTCAAACGTAGTCACAATCCTGGTTTGGCTCACCTAGTTATCTCCATTTCATTATGGAATACATTTGGGGCTAACAACGTCATATTTAATTCAGCACTGAGCTAACTGACTCCCTTGTAGTTGCCAAGAGTGCTACAGTCACCTCTTGTGACTGAACAATCGCTCATTGGTGACGGATTTATGCCAATTCCAATACTAAATTATTGCAGGCTATTATTATTTATTCAACTAAATTTGAACATTTCCGTTAGACGTGTTTCTAATAAAGACGCAACCGGTTTACATGATGAAATGCATTTTATATCATATTCTATATTTAATTTATACTGATATACTATATATATATATATATATATATATATATATATATATATATATATATATATATTCATTGTACCCTTCATGTGTGCAAAAACAAAATTTTTTTATCTGATATAAGAAAATTTTCTTTCGCATGGTATTCTCAAATATATACTAAATCAAATGGTGAATACACGTCTGCTATTGCGCAACACATCATAGAAACATCGCACGTATGTTCTCCAGACGTAGCATTCAAAGTAATTACTAAATGCAAAAACAAAAGGGAGCTAGCCACATACGAAGCCTTATGGATAAACAAATTGCAGCCGGATTTATGTAAGCAGAAGAAGCACGTACAAGCATTGAGCTTGAACTGGATGTGACGCAGGCAATTTGATTGATTTCTATATTTCACACTCTCTCTATGTTCACATATTTCTATCTTGTTTTGCTTTCCATTTTATATATAAAGATATGTTCATTAGTTGATATTTGAGAAGACCATGCGAAAGAAAATTTTCTTATATCTGATAAAATTTCTTTTGTTTTTGACACAGGAAGGTACAGTGAATTTTATTAAAGCTCGCATTTCAAAAGAATATATATATATATATATATATATATTGGTTGAGCATTTTTATGAATGCAGTAATATACAATTTTTTAAATTTTGCCTACTCATTTTTTTTGTTTTAGGCTGTCATGGAGGGCTACGAAGTCACAACAGCTGACGAGGCTGTAAAATCTGCTCGTCTTTTTGTTACTGCTACTGGCTGCAAGGATATACTTACTGGTCGCCACTTTGAACAAATGCTTGAGGACTCTATTGTTTGTAATATTGGCCATTTTGATACAGAGGTGGACGTGAAATGGTTAAATGAAAATTGTGAATCTGTTCAAGAAGTAAAGCCGCAGGTGAGAGATTCGCAAGAAGCTTGTTGAATTAATCGAGAAATGTCAATGAATTATGGACATATTCAGATTAATCTTCACCCTAGCGGCTAGCGAGCACTTAGGTTGTTTAATGTCATTGTTAGTCGTTCTGGCATGCGTAACCCGAAGAGAGTAAGGAGCGAGATGACTGGCGACGCTACATTATTAGTACCTATATTAGTAATCGTACCCAATTGCCTTCCTAATGGTCATAGTATTTTGCAGCATAAGCCTTAGTTCTTTGCCATTCAGCATGATCTCTTCCTGTGCATATGGGTATGATTATATAGCCAAATTTTGACCGATTCGGACAGTGCACTTTGTAATGTCTACTTCTGGTTATGCTTGCTACATATTTTCTATTGGGCTTTTCCATTTGTTCGTTAACTTAATCGTCCCATTGGTAAACGTAGCTTTGCTGAAAGTGGAATTGTTGCGTCTGAAATCATTCGATATACACAGATGTAGACACGTAGGCTATAGACCGTGAAGACAATTGTAGTGGTTCAAAATACGTTGGTCATTAAATATGCATTGCAATTCATGTAAGATATATATAATGAATTTCGTTTTTGGCGTGCACCCTTATTAAGATAATAAGATTTATTCTTATTTATATGATAATGATTGTTATGCTAATGTTTATAGTTCGATTTTTTTGTCTGCCTTCAGTAATTTTGCTTTAAGGATTCTTTATTTGACTTTCTTTGATAATAAGATCTTCCAAATTATTCGAATTTTAACTTTATGTAATTTGTATTTTCTATGTGCACAATATCTTATTGTAAGGTTGAAAGATACACAATGAAGAATGGTCGTCACATAATAGTACTAGCCAAAGGGCGTTTAGTGAACCTGGGCTGTGCACACGGTCATCCTAGCTTTGTGATGTCAAATTCATTTACCAATCAGGTTTTGGCTCAAATTGAATTATACACTAAAAGCGACCAGTATGAAAAGAAAGTTCATTTTCTTTCTAAAAAGGTAAGAAAAATTTTATGAAGTTTACTTTTGTGTTACTTGTCCGGTAGTGTGGTGTAAATGATCATAATTTTTTTATAGACATTCAGTTTTGCCTTTGATGCCTCAAACCTAGATAGTCCGAGCAAAAGAGGTCTGTCAATTTTTTGTGGCGGATCATCTGAGAACTAGAATGTAAAAGCTTTCCACTAGAGCGAGATTCCTTACTATCGTAATAAATTTTCAGAAATATTGTTTATAACTGCATCGGAAATCGCGCAGTAGTATAAGTCGCCTGCTCTGAATCTAGGTGCCCGTAACCATAGAAATTCTGGTGTGAAGACCGGCGGGTACAAGCTAGTCAGCCCAGGAATGGTAGCATGAACCTTGCCAGGTTTAAAGGAACACATCCATCCCGTTTTCATGCGATGCTTCGTAATACTTAAATGTATAGTGACAGAATATAAGCAAGCGTGCGATACGCGAAGGGCAGGTTGTGGCTGCTGAAGGAAGCTTTGGCAATGGCATCTGGGAAGATAGTGCTCATTAGCTTTGGTTTGCAAACTGTCTAAGAGAAGAAAAACTCAGAATACTATCTAGCCGCACTAGCAATGGGCGACCTAGTGTTCGTTTACAGTCAACATATAAATATGAATAATATAAGATATAATTATTACATACTGCATTGGCAGTCAAGCAGTATTATGACGGTCGACTTATCTGATGAGTCCTGCGGGATGGATGAGCGAAATCAAGCTAATGTAGATACATTAATATCCGATTTTGCATCATTTCATTTTTTTCCTCTTTCCATTCAGACATTAACGGTCTTTTAGATACTATGGTTGGTGTTTATCATATAACAGCCCAATTTCGGGTTGCAAACTATCGAAATTAGTTTAAGTAGACTATTCATTAAATATAGATTAGGTTTTAATTCTGCGCATGTAATATACGAATATTAAGACAACTTGGACAACAAGAAGCCCTTGCACATACGTTAGATAAATTAGAAATCGATGTATGTTGCGAATCTCAAACCAGTATACAGGATCCTACGTGCATTTCAGAACTGGGTGCACGTTATTGACTTCGAACATTGGTTCTGCGGATTTTTTCTAGCCGGTAAATGGGGCATCATAATTGTCCTTATCACACGAACTAAAGCTTGCTTTATTGAATGGATCCCTATAAGTAGCCGATGTTGTGCGACACGTTCAAATGTCTACTAAAAGCAATGCAATAAAATCGTAATCAACGTTGCTTTTTTGTTTTATTCTTTTGAAAAATTCATTGTACCCTTCCTGTGTGCAAAAACAAAAAGAAATTTTATCAGATATAAGAAATATTTCTTTCGCATTGTCTTCTCAAATATCTACTAATGAACATATCTTTATATATAAATTGGAAAGCAAAACAAGATAGAAATATGTGAACATAGAGAGAGTGTGAAAAACAGAAACCAATCAAATTGCGTGCGTCACATCCAGTTCAAGCTCAATGCTTGTACGTGCTTCTGCTTACATAAATCCGGCTGCAATTTGTTTATCCATAAGGCTTCGTATCTGGCTAGCTCCCTTTTGTTTTTGCATTTAGTAATTACTTTGAATGCTACGTCTGGGGAACATACGTGCGATGTTTCGATGATGTGTTGCGCAATAGCAGACGTGTATTCACCATTTAATTTAAAACAGGCGTTTAAGTTGCAATGTTCTCTCATTCGAGTAATTAACCGTCTGGTCGATCGGCCTACGTAAGTTGATCGACAACTTATCTGATAAAATTTCTTTTTGTTTTTGCACACAGGAAGGGTACAATGAATTTTCGTTTTATCTTTATATTCTCCCACCGATTGCAGCACAAACGAAATCGGGGACGCTTTTTACTCAAATTGGGCGCTTGAGTAACGCAGTATTTCTTTTAGGTGAAAAATACACTGCAAGTTAGACGTACAATGTTAATGGTGAACGCATTTGGATATCTGAGCGGAACATATTTTATTAGTACTAACTTGAGTTGTAGTGTAAGACGTCCAGGAGATGGCGTCCGCCAGGGTCTTGCTTATATTGAGACCACAATCCTGATTTAAATCCGCGTCACAAATGTTTGTTTAATTATAAAGAGTTGAGTTTTCTTTTATTTGTACATGAATTATATATTTTTATTTTTGACGCTTTTCTATTTAAACGAATTTAATTCACGTTTCATTTGATTTGTATAACATACAATTATTGTTTAAAACTATACCTGGTAGTAATGCTTTGCTTACTCGAAAACTAAATATTCTACAAGCATTTTTATGAAATACTGAGCGTTAGGCTGAAATTTAGCTAATAAATTGGTGGACTAGTGATTCGACATTTTACGGAAAATCCCCACTGGCTCGATTTACAATCATTATCGTAGAGCTTTTAGATTCAAAGTTAGTAAGACGATCATGAATCCTTTTGAATAGAAAAGCTGATAAAATTATTGAATTGTTAGCGTCAGGTAACAGCTAAAGGTTTTCAAATTATTCGCGCACCATCATCCGTCCTGATCTACGAAAGTATGCCTGGTGAACAATGATTTCGATTAACTTAAAGCTGGGTGCCTCGATATCCTGCTTCGGACCTTCTTGATTGATGGTGGCGACGATTTGTATAGTGTTGTCTAACCTTTTTAATTTAATGTAGAATTAAGATACCGTACCGGCTACTTGGAACGTATCGACATTCAGCTCGCTATGGTATAAGCTTGGCTTCTTTTGTGTTTAGATCGTTTCCATTCATTATCTTGCTTTGTCTTATTGCCAAAAGTGGATAATGTTTCACTGCCATATAACCATAAGAAGCGAAACACGAAATATAAATAAGGAAAATAATAATTTAGACAAAAAAATTTAGTGAGATTTACGAGAGAAAGGGAGAAAGAGAGAGCAGAGCTCAACTGAGCAATCAAATTGATGTCACGCAAAACGTGATCAAGCCAACTAAATTGATGGAGCCTTATTTGTTTTTCTGAGGAGCAGTAGTTGGCAGATCCAAAAATACGTCCACGGATGTCAACGGTGGTTGCGAACCTAGTAACAAATTAGTCCAGTTGTGACCAGAAGGATAAACCAAAGGCAGCATGAACGGAAAGTATAATCTCATGCACATTCGTTTCGTGCTTACTGGCGAATCATCAGTAGGTGGCGGTATTACCGCCCTTCAACCACTATATATTTGGGTGAGGAATGTGGGATAATAGGACGGTACAATCTCCTAGACGAATGTGTAAACCTACAGTAGTGAAGCTAGCATCATTTAAAAGTCTCAAAAATGCGACTACCACGCTAACTCACTCTATATAATATATATATGTCGAATCTGTAAAGGAAACTAACACTATGGCTATTGTGTTAGTAACCGATACCGACATTATTGTACCGAAAAGGTATTAACATGATGGATATCAATGTATGCTGTAGTACACCGAAATTGAGAATTACAACTATTTCTAAACACCTGTTACTTCAGTAAATCCATACACTGGCTTTGATCGATATCAGTTATCACATTTCGCGGTAAGCATGACATCATTAAATTCAATATATAACAGTTAAATACTGTTTGTTGCGGAGAACGAATATATATGCAAGTGTTGCGAACCTAGTTATAAATTAGTTTAGTTGTGACCAGAAGGATAAACCAAAGGCAGCATGAACGGAAAGTATAATCTCATGCACATTCGTTTCGTGCTTACTGGCGACTCATCAGTAGGAGCCGGTATTACGCCCTTTAACCACTATATATTTGGGCGAGGAATGTGAGGTAATTGGACGATACAATCTCCTAAATGCAAAATAATACTACTGGATGACACATTACCACAAATCTGCGAGTTCAAGGTAAAAGTTTGGACGTAGTTGACATGTATTAATACCGTAGTAAGGCACTCAGTATGTGAGTCGCGAGAACTAATGTAGCTTATTTGAACCTTCGCCGTTTATGGAGAAACTCGGGTATTTCTCTGTTTTAAAAGTCGTGTGAACAATACATATTTACATGTAGTTTTGCTATAGGCTAGTAACACTTGATGTTATTAAACACTGTTTTAGAAGTATAGCCTAAGTAGACTACAAAAAAGGAATAAGCAACGCCGATGTTCGTGTCTTGTTGGTTTGGCCAGCAAATACTGCGTTAAAAACAAGAAATAATAATTTGGTCAGAAAAGCTACAGTAAACTACATTAAAGTTTGGAAGTATAAGATCCGTTCGCCTTCCGGGATTGTATCTATATGCGCACTATAGTTCTTGGCTGGAAGCCTTGTGCAATATCGTACTAAAAAGAGCTGAGTGTCGAGTTTGTTTCAGATTCCTAGTATAATGATCTTCTCTAAAGCTTAATTTTCTTGGGCAGAGTTTAGTTTGAGGTCTGATATTTTAATGAAATAATGCGATGCAAACAGCCAGTAAGCTGTATTGCCAATTTTTACTTTCCTTGAAATTTACTGGGACATACTGATGTGCGCAGAGGTTTAGTTTGCCTCTTTCTGTGTGATACCATTGTTATTATCAGAAATCACTTAAATTTAAAAGAAATTTTGATTATTATTGGTCTCATATATTTCTATAATGGTTATATGGCAGTTATGCATCAGCTATTATTGGCTGTTTTGTAGCTATCTGCGATGGATGTGTTGCGATACTGAGTAATAACCGATATTTCTGCGAACTCCGAAAAAGGATAAAAGTCATGCTAGCTCAAACATGTAGCTAAGAACTACCATTGTTAACATTGATGAAATCCGCATAAAAGACCCAACACAAATGAGGGAACACTACGCATTTCTTATGTTCCATTCCTTATGCATGCTTCGCAGTATGATCCTCATTAGTTAGCTTTACATTGTGCTCTAATGAATACAATAGACAGTTGAAACGCGTCAGTATACGTAATTCACGAAAATCGACCTGTCAATATGTTGGTGAAGAATTTGGTCGAATAGAACGGAGATCAACAGGAAAACAATGTTCAGCAGTTTGACCAACAGACTCCGAAGCTGACATTCCCATTATCGAGCCTAGTCCACGGTGAATTCTGGGCAGTACGTGATGAGTTCCCAATAAGGAAGAAACCTGTCTTTTTACACTGCAAAATACTTATTGTATACTGGCAAATATATGCTCATAATGAGATGTAATTATATCAAGATCGCAACCTTGTTTAAAGGTAATTTGAATCGGAGAGCGGTTCCTTTTTATTTTCGTTCGACAACTTTAAAAAATATAGTTACACACACACACACACACACGATCGTTAGGGATTACTAGAATATGGCTACTAGTTAACGTTATTTCATTCTATTAGAGCAAATTTAATTTCAAAATACAACCAGTGGGCTTTCTTTGTTCGTACCCACGTTTCGCATAAGCCTCATTAATTATTCGATTTTTCACGTTAATTATCTGCTTTTTTAAAATATGTCGCATATATTTCCAAGATAATATTGATAAAATACTAAATTTGGAGACGTGATCCAGATTAATCGCGTAGTTGCATATCAGCAAAAAATGATTGAATTTTTGATTAGATCTGTTAAGATTGGCTTTATTATTTATTTGTCAAATAAATTTAAAAAATTGTGTCTAGGTCTGCCATACCCGAAAATAGTTAAGGTTTATGTAAAAGTTATTGAATGACACGTGAAAGGTTAGCTCGTATAGAACTAGGAGTATATCAAAGTCAAAAAAAAATATGGTCTCATGGTTTGGTAGATATTCCTGTGCATACTGGATATTGATCATTATTAGCCTTTACTATGCCACAAACTATAGATTGGAATTTAACAATAATTGATTGCGTGGGTGGTGGTAAAAATTCTTTAAATCAAGTTTGTGAGCTTGAAGTAAACACCAATCCCATTGTATTTAACCAGTGCGTTGCGGCTGGCGGTAGTTTTGTTATGTTGCTATGTTGATTAAATATTATAGATTGGAATTTTTTTATCTCGATTTAGGGCAGTTATTTGGATCAAATTATTTCATCCTGTTTCAGTTTTAGCATATGACAGCAGTGTTTTTGGACATTTCTTGATTAATTCTAAATGAGGTCTGATATATATATATATATATATTTGTCTTTCGCATATCCTGGGTGTTAGCAATATCCAATACATAAGCGTTAGTTTTTTGAAATGATCGATTTATAAATAAGCACAGTTTCTTTCTATAATATTTTCTTTTTTCAGCTGGACGAAGAAGTTGCCGCTGCTCATCTATCACATTTGGGAGTGAAGCTTACTCGACTTACTGCCGATCAGTCTTCGTATCTGGGCATTAAACCGGAAGGGCCATATAAACATGATCATTATCGCTATTAGATGACCTTAAAATGGAGAGGTTAACTATATGGGCGTGCATGTACAGCTGATGTACATTTATTTGTTCAGTGCAATGTAACTCAACAATTTACTATGATGTTTTCCATTATTTTAACTATTAGTTTCGTTCAGTGCAATGTAACTCAACAATTTACTATGCAATTTTCCATTATTTTAACTATTAGTTTCGTGTATATTCATTAAAGTCTTATAATTATAAGAGCTTTTTATTCAAGTGGTAGATTGTATAAGTGCAAAAAGTGCATTCAATATATTCAATTTAATTATAACTAAACGCAGCACGTAGCGCCAAAAGCGGGTATAAATTTTCGGCCGCTTTGCCAAATTTTATTTTACTATTTATGATGTTCAATAAATACTCGATATAAAAAAGACTATTGATTTATCTTTAATTTTGTTCTTTTCTCGAACGCATGGTTGTTTCCGCAATTGCTTTGACAATTTCGTCTTTCTCTCGCCTGGCTAATGTAAATCGTAGCGCTGAAAATATGCTGTTTTCCGTATGCAGTAATTTCTACCTTCTCAAAAAATGGCTGTTTGCTTAATTGTATTACTAGATCACTAATTCCTGTCTGCAAAAATACTAACATCCACTAATATCATGCAGTGTTTCTGCTATCTTTTCTAGGAATTTACGCATATCAACCGCGTTGCATTGACAGTATAAAACTTTCCGTGCGCAGCCATTTTGTGCTGCATTAAATGCTGATCATGACTATTTTCTAGAAATGCTGTCATAACCTCCAGCACCGTGGACTACTAAAACAGCGCAATTGAAAATCTCTCTCCAATAATAGAAACCGATTTTCTGAATATTTAATGCTTTGCACGATGTACTTGACTTTCAATTTTCTGCGTTTTGGGTTTTGTTCATCATTTCTTCATTCATCATATTCTTTATCTATTGAAATTTTTAAGTTAAATTTTCTTTGACAATTAAATGAACGTAAGAACAAGAATACCAGCTTCTCGCGGGATGGGTAACAACAAAAAATGAAACATTTTACGTTGATTAATCGCGGATCAACAAAGCCAGCCGACACCCTTTATTTTGCTTGTGTTCTTGATAGCCATCACCAGAAGAAACTGACATGTCAAAGTTTAATTTCAATCCTATTCTATACATTTAGTACATGTAAATAAAAGTGTACCAGTACCAGAAACATGGCTACGGTTACTGACCATTACATGATTTCTTCTTTAGCAAGAGCTTTTTTATTATTAAAATGCCACTAGTACCAACGTTGTAATAGTTTTGATTGTTAACAATAAATACATGTACCTTGGTAAGAATTTGCTTTGTAGTACGTTTCCGTAAAACTGATAATACACTTTCGAGGCATTGCCACTAAATTCCATCATTAGTGGGTCTGAAATTTCTGGTTGAACTTGGCTCTCGTTTAGTCGAAGCACTTAACACCTAAATCTATTTAACCAGTTTGGCTGGATTGTGACAACAATACCACAAAAACAAAAATGTAGTCTCTGTAGAATCTAATATTACTTTTTATTAACATATTTTAAATCACTAAATTGCGAAAGATATGGATTACAATAAACGTAAATATTATGCATCACACATTTTAAAGTTAATTGACAGTGTGGAATGGTAGTAGAATCAGCCAAAAATATTTACTTAAGTCTTTGTAAAATGTACAGCAAGAACAAAAGATAGTTTCAAGATTGGGCAATAATGTGCGTAACACTCCGTATACCACTCAATAGATATATTTATAAATCATGTGTTCTATTTTTGTAAAATCAAAAACGCATTTAATAACGTTAAATCCCGAGTCATGTTCATGAAAATGTCCTTTCTAAATTAGTTCCTCCTCGAGAACTATTTGATAGTTAGATCCAACAATTTGATTAAATTTTCCAATGCCGCGTTTTGCGTACGCGGGTAGTAGCCTTGCACGGATAGTTTCACAAAGATCCGATTGATCACAATTTCCAATTTCGTTTCGTCTTCGATCGGACTGAGTTTGTATTCGTCCCAATGGAAATGCGGTTCTATCACATCTTTGTTTACTGGATACGTTTCGAAACTGAAATCCCCGTTCCATCTTCAGGCCCAATTGCCACATATAGACGCAGCACAATACTCACAATAGTAGATTTAAGCAAATTTGTCTTTTTGAAATTGTCCGTGAAAAGCTACTACCCGCGTACGCAAAACGCGGCATTGGAAAATATGATGCTGGCACTCTGCAATCAAATTTAAAAAATATTTGATTAAATTGTCGGTACACCGCAAGAGACGTGCTTTTAAAGAATTTTTGCGAGTATTTATCACAGAACTTTCAGTTAGGAATAGCTAAGAAAATGAACACGAAGTCCGGATTGTCTATTCATGCAGAGTAAGCCGTAAAATATGCAGTCGAAACATTTTCATCAAAGTACGAACATATGCCAAAAACGCAGTAATAACTTGGACACAAAAATAACAGTTATCGACACTCCTTGGTAACCACGAGTTTAATTAAGACACCAGAAATATTTATTATTATTATTATTCGAATGACATTGAGCCATGTTTATGAAACGTAATTAGTTCATTACTTTATTTATAAAAAAAAAGTATGCTACTACCTCTGCAAAAATAAACTGTACTAGTTAAAAAATAATTTGTATCGCTAAAAACAAATCAAATTTTTTAAAAAATTAATCACGATTCCAATGATTTTAAAATGAAAGAGTATATGAGTTTTTCTGTTTGCAAACTTTAATAAAGCCTCAAGCCTGTTTATTAACGTTCAGAAAAAAATTATACATTTATATATATATATATATATATATATATATATATATCCGTATGCTTTGTTTGTTTGAAGGCTTTGATATGAAGTATGGTTACTTTTATTTGTGCTTGCTTCTTACTGTTTGGTATTTGGAATATTATATCGAGAGATGTCTGACTGATTAATGTACTAAATATCACAATCATATAGGCGGGCAGGTATGCAAACTTGTTTGAGAAAAGAACGGAGATGCATTTGCGTATTAGGCATACTATATCTTGTAACAGGTTATCTAAAACAAAGACAGGAGGATGTACAAAACTCAGCATAAAGAGAAAATTTAGTCCAATGACGTTCATGTTTCGTGCTTGTGATAAAACAGTAGTGGTCCATCAATACGCAATTAAGGTGAGACAAATGAACGGCGACGATGTACGGAATGGTTACCATTATCCATTTCGTCGGTATGTGGTATTATGCATCATATAACTTCAAATGTGTGTGGATATGACAAATATTTGTCTTGGTGTCGCATTGTGAAAGAAAGTGCTTGTATCGTTCAACTGTCCCGCGATTATTTACCAAATATATGGTGTTTAAAGTGTTTAGTACAGGCCGCTACTGTAAGCACGAAATACGCCTGCATAAGATTGTATATTTTCCGTCCACGTTGAATTTTGTAAATACTTCTGGTCTTATTGGAACAAAATGTTTGCTTGGTACGCAATACACAATGTACAGTTGCATAATTCGAAGTAGCATGAATGTTATTTACAGTATCAATCAATGATTGTGCGAACGGTTACACCATTTATTAGGACGTTTTTGGATTTGAAAAAGACAGTAATCCTATATTTCTAGCAGGCGCACTAAAAGTAAAGATAAGCCCAGTCAGACTAAATGACCTGTTTCGGCGTTCTGCAGATATAGTCAGAATTAGTAGTGTCGCAGCCATCGCACATTTTCCGTGCGAATAAATAACATGTTTAACTCAATTGAAATATTGCAAATTTGATGTTTAAGACAACGTAAAGAGCCAAGATAGGGCACACGACAACAGCTGGAAGCTTAAATTGAGCTATTTACATCTTTTGGATGCAGTGTAATCTCCAAGATGGTTGTTATATTTTAAAGTTCTTATAATTTTATTGAGTGAATATGAAGTTGTTATATTTATTAAATTGATCCCTTACAAGGAGATTAGATGAATTCTATGATCTGCGTTAATCATTAATTAATATATTAATAATAATATTTATTATATTGATAATGATGCTGCCATATCTTAACTTCTCGATCTAGATTAAATGCATAAATACATGTTTATAAATATTGACACATGACTATTAAATATTTGTATCAAATGGTAATTGTGGTGTTTAGACATGTTCCACTAAAAGCTGTTTCTTAAGTGTGATCATCTAAGCAAGTAAATTTATTAATTGAAGGCTCTGAGAATATGCAAGAACTGCCGGAAAATACATATTAGAGTGCATGACTGAGTTCATATTTTCATAAAATTGCAAACTAAGTAATCTAACAATCTCATAAAATTTACAACTGCTTGTTGGGAAAATGCCCTAGGTTTTTCTGACGCACTTCAAGACAGCAGACATTTGCTTACATTCACCTATTTTATGAATTAGAGGTGAAGTGCGATTTGCAAAAATTTTTCTTCAGGCAGTGATAGATACTAAGATCTTAAAATCTGCATTTGTAGATAATGATAAATTCACTTAGTATATACTTAATAAATAAAATATGCTGAAATTTCTGTTAAAATAAACTAGTTAAATAGCGATTCTTCTGTTGGTGTGATGTCAGCCTTCATAAAAGATTCACTTTAAAAATTTGAAAGGAGTGAAAATTTTAAACCTGGATATCTGTAAGATTATGTCGTTGTTGTCTATATAACATGCTTGTTTACAAAAAAATCTTCCAAAAATCAAGTTCGAGGAAATTCGTTATATCTACAAACTCCTCTATCTAGGATAGCTGTTCACATATAACAAATTTGTAGACATTCCAAGTTTTAGCCAGACCACACTTTTAAGCAAATATTTATCTACACAGTTCGTTAATCAGAAAACGTACTGTAAAATAACTTTACATAGAAAATGTGTAGGTATATAAAAATATTATGACAGGATTTCCTTATATATATATATATATATATATATATATATATATATATATATATATATATATATATATAGATTTTTGTCAACTCATTTACTTGAAAAATAAACTTGGTAATAAATTTAGTTTACATAAAGATCGGTTCATAAAAGAGTAAAGATAAATCATGTCCAAGAATGTTCAAACAGTCAGGCTTAACTGAAAACCGTTTCGCATGTGATTTGGTTTGCAGTGCACAAACATTGCCATGTGAGAAATGAAACACATCAAAATAACGCCGTTCAATTTGGATTAAGGCTAGGTTTACGAGTATGCTAGCCTATTTCGAGGTTAGTGTTATGAATTAAAGCTGTCCATTACTGCGCAAACAAAAAACAGTTCGCCGGTGCAATGGTATCGCTATGGCACCTTTGAGCCCAAACCGATATATTCTTATGTACCATTTAGATGGATATGTTTTATAAAGTATATTAGTTCCTGTGTTTAATTAATCCAGTAAATTAATTAAAAATGAGGAGTGAAAGGGCTACTAAACAATATTTAAGAATTCAATTTCATTAAAGCTGGCACTCGAAAAGAATATTTAAAAAAATCATTTCTGAGAATAAATATATTACATATTCAAAATCTGAAATTGACTAAACTATGGCTTTTATTAGTGTTTGTTTGGGCCATCACAACGCATATTTCTCCCTTCCATAGAATTTGATAGAGTATTTAGTTGGATTGGAGAAGCATTGTGGAGCAAAATATCAAAACTACCGTCAGTCACACGTACTGATGATTTTCGACCTTTCATGATCACCACCAGAGTATGACGGCAAACTGACTAGCGAGGATCGAACCACAATGAATATATATGGAAATGAAAATTGAATATGCAGCTCTCACCTCTAGTAGTCTCGCGTACATCGTACTTGATTGGAAATGTCACGAACATTAACGTTTTTGCAGTTTTCGCCACACACATATATAGATAACAAATTAAACAAACATTGATCGTGCGGGTCGTGGTAATAACTCTATAAAGCACGTTTGCGAGCTTCAAGTAAATAAAAATCACATTTTATTAGCCAGTCGTCAGACAACATAGAGAAACGACCGATGATCATGGAAGGTCGAAACGTGTCAGTGCGTGCGACTGGCTGAAATTTGTGCTATGTTGTTGGACAACTGGTTAAATACTGAGTAGCTAGTAAGTTTAGCGCGTATGTGTCAATAATATTACAATATTAAACCACGTACACAACAGCTGACAGATAACTGAAACAGCCAAATTCGGCAATAACACAAAATCTCAAGGGCCGTACGAAACAACAGTAGAAAATTTGTGACAAATGTAGCTATTCAATGTGAAAAATAATCCTTTATAGGAAAAAAACAAATAAAATATTACGCTTAAACTGCAGACTCACAAATTAGCATATTGTAGTATAAACCTCACCATTTATCCATATTTTAAATATGGCATAAGTTACATCTTACGTTATTCAATATTGAGTTACGCAAGTAACTAATAGAAGAGTAATGGCAGTTTCCATTATTAGTTACTAACGTAAAAATTCAATAGGATTGAATTGTACCTAATCCCATGTAGAGTATTAGCGCTGTACAAAATAAGTACAATAAGAGCACATAAATAGTCAAAAAAGTAAGGTACACTTGTATTAAAAGTTTTGCGTCGCTTTCTCCTTCTCAAATTCGGCTATTGCATCGTTCAGCTCGATCAATATGAGGCGAGCTATATTTTCGTGCTCTGTTTTCATCCACTACAATAGAAAAACAAAAATTTTGACTGATTACTACAACTGATACACTCGGAAATATGATGTGGCGGTGTAATAGCTTTAATTATGCTAACATAATCTGAAGTCAACGACAATACGACTTCAATGCTAACTCACACTATATAATATATATACCGAGTCTGTAAAGGATACTAACACTATGGCTATTGTGTTAGTAACTGATACCTTTTTTGAAATCGATGAGTACCGGATACTAACACTATGGTTTCCGAGTCGGTACATGATACCAACCTGATGGATATAAATTTATGCTAAAGTTCACCCAAATTGAGAATGACAACAATTTCCGAACACCTGTTACTCCAGTTAAACCATACACTCTGGCCTTCATCGATATCAGTTATCACATTTCGCGGTAAGCATGACATCATTCAATTCAATATATTACAGTTAAATACTGTTTGTTGCGAAGAACTAATATATATGCAAGTATGTATTAGGTTTTGCGAACCTAGTAACAAATTAGTTCAGTTGTGACCAGAAGGATAAACCAAAGGCAGCATGAACGGAAAGTATAATCTCATTCACATTCGTTTCGTGCTTACTGGCGACTCATCAGTAGGAGCCGGTATTACGCCCTTTAACCACTATATTTGGTAGAAGAATGTGGAATGTGAAAACCAGTGTTGGTTAGTACCATGTACCTTTTAGGTACAATAATGTTGGTATCGGTTACTGACACAATAACCATAGTGTTAGTATCCTTTACAGACTCGGTATATATATCATATAGAGCGAGTTAGAATTGAAGTCGCATTATCGAGACTTTATATGATGTTAGCTTCACTGCACATTTTACACATTGGTCTAGGAGATTGTACCGTCCTATTATCCCACAATCTTGTCCAAAATATATAGTGGTTAAAGGGCGTAATACCGGCTCCTACTGATGAGTCGCCAGTAAGCATGAAAGTAATTTGCATGAGATTATACTTTCCGTTCATGCTGCCTTTGGTTTATCCTTCTGGTCACAACTGAACTAATTTGTTACTAGGTTCGCAACACCTAATACATACTTGATTCATCCAGTAGACCGGTTTTGTCCGTCAACGGCTAATTCTGGACAGTACGTGATGAATTCTGAATAAGGACGAACACGATCTACTGGATGAATTGTCTTTTCAACTCTACATAATACGTAGTTTATACTGACAAATTTATGTACATAATGGATCAGGTGTTTATATCAAGATCGCAACCTTGATTAAAAAGTAATTATTTCGGCTGTAATTTTAGACGAAAAGCAATTCAATACGTAATCAGAAATGCATTATTGTTAATGTTGAAATATAGTCAGCCTGGTATCTGTACGGCGAAACGAATCCACAAACCTAATTAATGTCAAAGTTTTCGGGATTCTGTACGCTTATTTTGTGCATGAATAAAGTTTATGGCGCACGTTTCTGGTGCGAATCTCTACACAAATTAATTCCCTAGCCGAGTGAAAACTAACTGCATGGGAGGGAATGTCTAAAATGGATCAATTATACAGAGAAAGACCACGCCAAAATACAACTTCGAAATTCTTAAAGAATGAGCATTGAGTTACATAGTACGATCGTACTTTATCAGCAACATTATCTCAACCATAACAATTTTTACAATTTGACTAATAATTTTAAAGTTACCTTGTCAGGATGAACAGCGCGTGCAGCATTACGGTATTGCCGCTTAACCTGGTCATCTGTCAGCATATCGGCCATGGACACCGGCTTCCAGCGTACCCCTTCCCATAGGATTGACGGCATTGTGCACAACAATGAACGAACGTTACGTTGTTTGCCATCAGCCCATGCCAGCACCTGCTCAGACAACAAACACCATAATAGTGTATACTAACTACAATGAATAAATGCTAATGAAGTATAAGGATGATAAAATGTCCGCATCAGGCACAGACCATCAATTCTGATAAGACGGCTTTTTTATGTACTTATATAATCTGAAAAACCTAAAACTCAAAAATAAGCATACTCAAAATGTTTTCTTTCAATTTAATACACGTGTGGAACGTGTAGGCTGCATCAATGTTTAATTTTGAAAATTTTGTCACACAAACGTTCTACTTTTCAAAACATTTTCAAGCTTCGTCAGTCACACATTAAATATTAAATGATATATTAATTTTAAACCACACTGAGGATTGAATGAGTGACAAGTTTCCAAACAGATTCAGGTGATTTTGCATCACTCTGGATCACTGTTTGTTCAGTTTCTTAATGAGCACTCTTCTTCGGGAAGTAATTTTTGTTAAATTGCGCAATTTTTCTAGTTTAGTTTTTGCTAATAATGTCTACTAATGACATAGTCGCTTAAACGAAACCGTAACTTGTTCATGATAAGGTACAACAGTTATGTGTTTAGACGGTACACATGAACCGTAAGATTGCAGTTTCGCCTCTTCTTACCTTCATTGACTCAGGATCTGTACTTTTTGCCAACTTTTCGAGCTGCATCTCTCGCATAGTCTTGGGAGCAGAATTTCCATTCGACTGTCCAGCTTGTGCCTGATCTCCAAACATTCCAGTACCGAAGCCGCCAAGTAGGTCATTAAAGAAAGCGTCAGAACGAGAACGCGGACCGGACTGTCCATTAAATGTGCTGTTCTGATTGGCTGAACTGGCAGATTTTGCATTCTGATTAAACGGTGTCTGACCTTGACTGGCCGAGGGTTGCGGCGGTGGTGCATTGCCCCACGATGTTTGGGGTCTATATCAACATTTAAAGAAATATCAAATATAGATGGTTAAAAACAGTTTTTGGCAGACCAATACAATAATATGCCAATTGAAGAAATCAGAAGGTATTTCGAGGGAGTTTACAAAAATGGCCACAATAATAATTGCGTAATATAGGTTTAAGGACACTTTAAATGCTACGACGATGTCATCGTCAGCTTTGGATTATTGACTAGCACTCAACTTGAGCACAACCTAGCACTATGATTGTTACAAACGGTTCAGCGGAACTGTGATCTGAGGTAACTTCAGTGTTACTATTTTCCAAGCATACTAATTATACGATGAAATTGCATCACTTTCTAGGACTAAAAACAATCATGAATTCATGAACTGCGATCGTTATCCATAGTTTTTAGAATACTGAGTTTCCAACTAAATTAATCAACATAATCAAAATTCGAGCCATCTAAACGTGCACATGCACAGACACACACAAAGACACACACACACAATATATATATATAGGTTATATATATATATATATATATATATATATATGTGTGTGTGTGTGTGTTAAATTAAAGTAAATGACAGAATTTGATTACGTATATCTGGTCCGTTGACGTGTTAATTACTTTCGACCAGTTTTAAGCTAACTAGCGCTGATCTTTTTTATATAATACGAACACCATGCTGCCTGGAGAAGTGACTTAATAGACATATAAAGAAAAAAGTGCGTTTAAATATCTGATATCGGTATAAACTGAGCATGACATAAGATAGAAACTTCAATTGATCGACTTGATTGTTTTGGTTCTTAGTAGACACTCATTGTTAGATTTCAAATATGGTTTTCTTTGGTTTGCTGGCGAGAAGGATGCAAAATTGACCTTCTCAAACAGAGGCCATACCAGCCCAATTGGTGTTCCATAGCTAGACTCAATGGTGATGGAAAGATTAAAAGAACTGCCATAAAGAACTGGTCGGTTCAAAAACTGCACGTTATTAATACATTCTGACTTAAAACAAATAGAGCAAAAAATCCAATAAACAATCAGTCCGGGCGCTGTCAACTAGCATAAAGTTGAAACAGCAGAGTGCTTGACTTGAAGAATTCTTACTTGCTGCTCAGTGAAATAGATGGGCGACTCCAAAGTGGTGTTTACAATTTTCCAAAAGCAGCAGTTGCAAAACTAGTACGTTTGAAAATCTCGACAAAAACCGGCCCATCTTGTTTCACCATTGATCTCTGTACTTGAGAGTGTTGTCGTGGCTTCAGATAAGACTGCATATAGAATACAATTAAACAGGGTAGGAGCAATAACATGTCCTTGTAGAACGCCGGAACGAATCGGTAAAGTTCAAGAAAGGCTCTTATTAATGTGAGTACATACCGATGAATCATTATAACAAACTTCGAGTAATCGGGTAATTTTAGTCGGGATGCAACCATTTAGTATAGCTCGCGATAAACTGACATACAGGACAGAATAACAAGCGACTGAGAAGCTTAGTAAAGAAAAAATAGTTGGCCGCTTATATCTGTGGTGCAAATTAAGAGTTCGGTAGAGGGCATGAATTTGGTTAACGCATCCAATTCCAAAACGAAACTCTTCGTTAGTTGGACAAGTTTGCTCTTCTCGTTCATCAAGTTTCCTTCTGAGTATACTAACAGTGCCTACCGTAGATGCAGCACAGAGCACGGTAGTTAGCAGGAGTAACAGTTACATTTCTGACAATGGGCATCACAACGGCAGTCCTCAACTTTTTTTGTATGAATTCCTCTATCCAGGTTACGATAATGAACCTCTGAATATCGTTGTGCATTTATATTCCGCAGAACTTGACAAATTCAGAATAGAGCACATAGAATTTGGCGGCTTCGCGAGCCATCTTGAGACGACAAGACTCCACCACACAATCAAAAGTGAGATTTTTTATATATTCCTCGTTAAATTTCCGAAGTATCCTTTCATCGATAATAAGGCAGTTAGAAATATGCGGAAAATTGAGCGGTTTTCGGAAGTGGTTTGAAAGTCGCGCTTAAGAAACTGATAGCGCCCGTACTCCTTTGGTCGTATTAAAACTGCTTATACGTCGGATGTGAGTGTACAACGCTTTGATGCTGTTTCCAGCGATATAGGACCATTGTCGTTATTCAACCGTCGCATGGTTGATAGTACACTGCCTACTACGCTTACGAGAAAGGCTTCTATGTTTTTAGTTTGGAGATAGTAAACGAGTACATAGGCTTTTCGTAAGACAAGAAAAAGCTTCCATAATCTTTTTATTCATAGCTCTTTAGATGTTATTTGGTACACTATCGGCTGTAGCTACATGTGGCCCTATATCCTTTGTATATTTGGTTGAAAAATGTTGAAAATTTTATTGCCCAACAGTGACAAATTTCTTGTCCAAAGATATAGTAGGCATATGGCGTAACACCAGCTTTTACTGATGAGTAGCTAGTAAGCACATAACGCAGGTACAAATGAGATTAACCTTTTGTTCATACTGACTATGGTTTATCCTCCCGGTTCTAATTGAACAAATTTGCTACTATTATTATAATCAAGGTTGCGGTCTTGATATAAACACCTGACCCATTAATTACTTACATATGTCAGTATAAACTAAGAATTGTATAGTGTGGAAAAGGCAATTCATCCAGTAGACCGGTTTCGTCCTTATTGGGAACTCATCAAGTACTGGCCAGAATTTGCCGCGGACAGGATACGAACCTGGGCACGTCTGCTTCGGAATCTGGCGCTCTAACCACTGAGCTATCCTGCCGCACACTACACTACACACAATTTTCAGTTATATACTAACTAATGTAACTTGGTTAGTCAATTTTTCCTTTAGGTGGAGCTCATATGGCATCCATTTAGACCCAAAGTTCCAACTAACCATGCCCAATCTGTCATTACTGAACAGACACCACATTACATGGGGAAGTGGTATTGAAATGAACATTTATATAATTAAACGAACATTGGTTGCGCGGGTGGTGATAACAATTATTATAATCAAGGTTGCGGTCTTGATATAAACACCTGACCCATTAATTACTTACATATGTCAGTATAAACTAAGAATTGTATAGTGTAGAAAGGCAATTCATCCAGTAGACCGGTTTCGTCCTTATTGGGAACTCATCAAGTACTGGCCAGAATTTGCCGCGGACAGGATACGAACCTGGGCACGTCTGCTTCGGAATCTGGCGCTCTAACCACTGAGCTATCCTGCCGCACACTACACTACACACAATTTTTAGTTATATACTAACTAATGTAACTTGGTTGATCAATTTTTCCTTTAGAAACAGACGTGCCCAGGTTCGTATCACCGCGGCAAATTCTGGCCAGTACTTGATGAGTTCCCAATAAGGACGAAACCGGTCTACTGGATGAATTGCCTTTTCTACACTATACAATTCTTAGTTTATACTGACATATGAAAGTAATTAATGGGTCAGGTGTTTATATCAAGACCGCAACCTTGATTATAATAATTGTTATCACCACCCGCGCAACCAATGTTCGTTTAATTATATAAATTTGCTACTAGTAGACGGATTGTCTCTTAATGCGAATGTTTAAAAATTATAAATCGCTCAAACAACTAGTGTTCTTATTCAGTTGTCTTTTCAACCAATAAACATGTGTGGAAAATGAAGCAACCCATTCGAATTACAAACAGTCCAGCGAATGAACCAAGTTCAAGAAATCCGTAACAACAATACCATTTGTTAATAAGGTTAAGACAAATTATAATTACCTGGCTGACTGGTGTGATGTATTTTGGTTGAACCACGTCTTATTTTCCGGTCGATTAGATTCAGTATCTGAATTAAAAAATATTCAAATACAATAAATTATAAATCAAAACAATATAAAACTTTAATGATATTGCTTTAAAATTTGTTACACAACTTAGCGATCACAATGATCATCATCAATGTAATCCTTATAGTAAATAATCTGAAGTTACTGAATGACCATGAACTAAAAAATATTGCTTATTCCTGACATTCTGGTCAAAGTTCGTATTAACAGCACGGAACATACTCGCATTAAGGGATAACTATGCCACTTGCACGATATGTTCCAGGGAGGCATAATTCTATACCTCATTACGTCATTTGCCGCCAGATTAAAGCAGATTACCGCCCTTCCAAGTGTCGCTTGGTTAATGAATTACGGTACAGTGTGATCAAGTGGCTTGTATTTATAATATTTAGACATGACATCGAAGACCCTATATATATCCACTCATGCATCGTCGTAGTAGCCTGGAGAGCATGATGGGTAAATAGTTTTTATAGAATATTGCCAAATCAACGAACGGTCAAACGAAAAATATTTGGTATAATTAGAATGATTACGATAGCGTTAGAACAGTAAACGTCTTGAGAACAATGTCAATCACAAGGAATTCTTTAAAAAACGTTTACGAGCTTAATATATACACCGGTCAAATTGTATTTAACCGGTCGTTTCACATAGCAAAACTACCGACAAATTGAATACGATAGGATCGGTGTAAAAAAGAAGCTCATAAATTTTATTTAAAGAATTGTTATCACCACCTACGCGCACAAAAATATTTTGATTACCGGGAATGTTTACGGCAATAAGCAAAATTTTTTTGTCTAAGTTTTCTGTCTCGAGTCAGAAAAGTATCTGAGTACCTATGAGAACAGAGAATAACCAGAAATCTTGAACAGAAGTTATTCTGATCAAAATAGCGCATTCAGGTGACTGGGAAATTTATAGCAGACACATCAGCGTATGTACAATTAGTTTAAAAGATTTATTGAATGTCATTTTTATCAAGTATGTGTACTTGAAACAAACACCAATAACATAATGTATTAAATGTGCCATCAACAAGAATAACTGATAGATATTCTATGCTGTGCGGCCAGTTAAAATGGGATTAAATGTTTACTTTGATTCCGCAAACCAGATTTACACAATTTGTTAACATTCATCGAGCAATCATTGATCTTTTATTTTAACCACATAGACCACGAAAAATAAAAGATAAGATAAACCCAATTTTCTTGTTATTGCTTTTCTCATTATACACGAAAACACAACAAACTCGTCTAAAATTGACATAGTGACAGAAGGCTTCAACCATTCGAACATACTGTCGCGTGTCGACTTTACGCCAGTAGGTGTGAAAGACAGTGGTTTTGCTATTCTGTTCGATTAGACAAATCAAATGGAATTGGCGTTTATCTCAAATCTGAATGCTTTATATAAACGGACGCCATCACCAACCGTATAATAAAAAATAAAATGTAATACAACTGTTTAACCAAACAGACAATCACGAAACAACTCTGATTTGTACGTACCGGTTAGTATCAGAATACAAATGAAGAAGTAAAAACAGAAATTAAATATTAGAGCTGCGAGAATCTGAGATTTGATTTTCTTCGATTTTAGTTAGTTAGGAGTATTATAATTAGTATATACACATTGTGCGTTGACTCCAGTTAGTTAGTATTTGCGACATTCTGAGTTTTTACAATGGGATCGGTGTTAATTTCAAACGAGTAAAATATATATTAATAATTTCTAGAGCCGAATATGTAATATACTGTTGGGCGATTAAACGTTCGTGGTATTAGTTTCACTAGTCATCTCACCAATGGCAGGATGAACTTTGTCGAACTAATGGGATAAAGCCATCATCCGGTTTCATATGAAGACTCGAGTTCGATTTAACTACTCAGTACCGCTTAGTGTTAAATGGGTAGCGATGAAATATGATAAAGCATGCCAGACGCGAAGCGCAAGTTACGGCTGCAGAAAGAAAGTTTATCCATTGGCGTCTTGACAGATAGTGCTCATTAGCCCTAGTTTTCAGACTGTCTAAGAGAAGGAAATCCCTGAATGAAAACCATGTCCACTGGGAACGGGCGACCTAGTGTTAACTTACAGCACACATAACCATGAACAATACAAACTATAATGAATCCATAGGGCATCGTCTGGAGCGCAAAAAAGAGCCGCTTTATCCGTTAATTCGTGCATTGTGATTAAGTGAAATCAGGCTTATGTACACATCTTAATTTCTGATTCTGCCTCTTTTCATTCTCGTCATTTCCACATCAAAAAATTGCGCGATTTTCGACGTTATGAATAAGGTGGATGTTGAATCACATCATAGAGAAAAATTCGTATTGCCAAATATCTAAAATAGTTCAAGTAAACTACCATTCAATAAACTTAGGTCACGGTTTGACATCAGCGCACTTAAAGTGCGAACCTCAAAACAAAATAGGCAACAAAAAGATCTTTTGTTTGCAAGTAGGATAAATTGGAAATGGATATATATATCCTATCCGAAACGAGAATGCAGTTTACTATGGTTATTACAGAAGTCGGTGCACTATATTTATCTACGCACTGTTGGTTTGGAACCCACGATATCACGGAAGTTTCTCAAGCCGGACAAAGTGGAATTGGTATTATCCTTGGTTCACGATCTGAATCTTGTTTAAATAAAGCGATCCTAAAAACAGGCGAGGCTATAGCAGGCGTAAAGATGTCTACTAAAATTCATGCATGTACATTAATGTACAATAGATGTACCACTGTATGTGGCTTTGTATCATCCCGTAGAATCAGTCATTAAGTCCGTGAAAACTTTGTGCTGATTATTGAAGCTATGATGTTCTATTTCAACATTTTGTATAAACTTTTAAAAGATTCCATTATGAACAATATAGTTCCGTAATTTCAGAATGCAAGTTCTTCTCAGCGATAAATTGGTTTATCTTGGCTATGAAGGAAATATTGTACTATTATTGGACAATTGAGATTCTGTCCAAGTCACCTTGAACAGCTAAGCAGTCGTCGTTCCCTCTTTCGGTGTAAACTTCGCACACTCTAAATGTAATATACTTCCGCAGGATTACGCAAAACTCGATTGAACACTGTAGCTTCAAGGTGAAGATCTAGACGTAATTCACAGGTCTATATATCTTGGTATATGCATCAATGACTCAAGCAATATGAGTGACGAGGTGGAATCGTGAAAGATAGATTAGTTTTATCCAGCCTTCACCATTTAGAGAAACATGATTATCTCACTCTATCATAAATATCTAGTGTGCAATGCATGTTTACATGCAGTTTTCTTATACATTAGTGAAATTTAGTCTTCTGGAGTCAGACCTTGAACGCCTAGATGCATTCTACCAACCTTATTTGAGAAGCACAGCCCATAGGATTTACCAACAAAAAATAAGTAAAGCAAACAACAAATGAGTTATTTGTAGAGTGATAAACTATTACACGTCATTGAGAAAACAAATAAGGTACTAAAATAAGCTTTGAAAGATTAATTACCTTTTTCTTGTTGGGGTCAATTAGGTGTTGAAGATAGTGGATAAAAACACCTTGTTGAGTCCAACAAAGTTAAGGTAAATAAATAAGGCACCAGTTTGATACTGTTTGTTGCGGAGAACTAATATATATGAAGTTGTGTGTCAGATGTTGCGCGTCTAGTAGAAAATTAGTTCAAATATTACCCGAATGATAAAACAAAGTCAACACGAACGGAAAGGATAATCTCATGTGCACTTTAGTTTCGTGCTCACTGATGACTAATCAGTAGGAGCCCGTATTACGCCCTATACACACTATATGGTTGGGTGAGGAATGTGGGACAATCGGACGGTACAATCTCCTATACGAATATGTAAATCTGAAGCAGTGGATCTAAATTCATGTAAGATCTTCAGAAATGTGATTTGAAAGCCAAGTCAGTTAATTCATACACTTTTGCCTTGATCGACATCAGTTATCACATTTCGCGGTAATCATGACATCATTTCAAATAAATAGTTAACAGCTAGAAACTGTTTGTTAAGGTGTACTAATATATATATGCAAATGTGTATTAGGTTTTGCGTACCTAATAAAAATTAGTTCAGATATGACCAAAAACTGCGTTGACTCAATCAGGTTTTACATTTTTTCAATTTCATTGCCCAGAAGAGCCATTTTTCCGAACCGGAGAAAGATTGGCGTAAGAAAGAAGTTGAACAGATTTTGACCTGGCACAAACAGCTATAGTCAACTAAAATCAAATAGGTGGTATAGGATCTGTTCGACTATCGGGATAGGTACGTGTATGCACCATAGTCCTTGGTTAGAAATCATGCGTGATATAGAATATAATCAAGCTCAAAGGCGATTATATTGCAGATTTCAAGTTGAATAATCCTGAATTTCTTTTCTCAGTAGGGCAGTTTTATCTGCAAAATTTATTCGTTTATAAAGCGATGCAGTGAAATTTACAAGGAAGCTGTATTGCCTATGTCGCCTTGCCTTAGACAGGTTTTGCTCAAAATAATGTGTAAAGGGCTAGGTTTACATATTTCTGTTTGTTACTTAGGTAGATATCTTAATCTGAACTAGATTCTCTCCAGTAATTTTTTGCATCCTTCTAATTTTTCTCGTGATTATACGGTAGTAAGGACTGTCATATGGTGGGAAATTATAAATGTGAAATTACAAGTAAACAAGCATTCAAATAAGGTAGAGAAAATCCCGATAATTATCGGCGAACTGGGCAAGCAAATTGACTTATACATAGATTTCGAGGCCATATTGGTTACCAACAACGCATTCAATTAAATTTTGAAATAATTTATCCACTGTTCAAAAGATAACTAGAAAGTTTATTTGTATTTAAGATCAATACAGCATATTCCGATCGCTAATGTCTGATAGATATAATGAAATAAATTTAGCTCTAATTTGTGCATTTTATCAGGCGTTTTGATGTGAAAGTCAACATATAATTTCGCTAGAAGACTTAACCACAGATAAAGAGCCAAAACACCAAATAATATAATTTTATACATCGGATATAAGATGTTACAGGCCATAAAAAATTCTTCATTTTCCCAAAATATGTTTTGCTCGGATGCATGCATATATTCACACTCAACGTGCTACTACTCGCATAATTTAAATTTTGATAGTAGTTCATATTTTAATATACGAAAACCAATTTTACTCAAATATACTTATCGGAATTTTAAATGGTGCGAACTTACCAAAGGATTCTGATTTATTATGATTGGGCCTGTGATCAATGAAATAAATATTGAAAATCTTCTTCACAAAAACAAATTCTATTTGTATCAAGGTTGCGATCTTCATATAGATACTAATCTCATGATAAAGATAGATAATAGGTAGATTTGTCAATATAAACTAAGCACTGCGTAATGTAGAATAGTAGTTAAATAATTATCACCGCGCACGAAACCAATGATAATTTATTTACAAAAATAAATTTTTTTTATAAACTGTAGAATATCTGTGTATTTGAGCAATAATTTACGAACTGGTAAATAAATACGTTTAGTAGACTGATATTAAAAATTAGATTACAATTTGTCTTTTAAAAATGTGAAGCATGACAGTTCAACCTTCATGGCATTTCTGTCAAATACAAAATTTTATTTTACGTGACTTAAAACGTGTAAATAACAGAAACTCCCTATTTTGCAAGCCAAGATTTTTTCAATTGCTCCCACTAAAAAGTTCAAAAGGTACAATTACATTGTAAATTTAATTTATACTTTCCCATTTAAGAGATAGAAAATTAGTAAGAAAAGCAAACGAGAAACGCGAAAACAACCAAAATTTTAATAAAATGTAAGCAAATAAAAATATCTACCAACTTGAGAAAAATATAAGCAAATGAACAGCATGATTTCAACTAAGCTGACATTCTAAAATGCATCATATTTCTTGACAAAGCATATAATGTTGATTTGGTACGCAGTGCCGGCTACTACTGACGAGTCACCAGTAAGTACGAAACAAAGGCGTAAATGAGATCACAATATTCGTTCATGGTGGCTTTTACGTATACCCCCAGTTGGAACGAACCCTCCATTTTCGTAACGTAAACCACTTGAATTATTAACAATAATGAGGATGGCACGCCGTGCCTAACACGCAAATTCTTATATGTTAGTTTTTAGTCTCTCAGGACATACAAATATCTTCTTGCATGTAAGCTAATAAATAATCAGTTAGAAGATAATGCTTATGAACTATTGAAGGAAATGTGACTATTAACGAAATTTGAACTACAAACATTGAGACCAATTAAAGTATGTCGCCACTAGAGTTGTGTCGGTCGATCTCATATACTTGTGTTGCAGGTTCCGCTGTTATTTGTGGAAGAAAGCTATTTGGCAGTCAGCTCTGCGAATTCTAGTCAATAATATTTAAAAACACTAGAAAATTTGGTATACATCATATTTTTCAATTGAGACTGGTGGCGGCATTATTAACGAGCTTAAAAATTTCATTCGAATCTGATTCACTGACCTTTCACAACCAAGCCTCAATCAAGCGATAGGACTTCCCTGGTCATACACTCCATCTTAGTCGGTCATTATCGCATAATTTGAAATGTATGCCAAACTAAATTTTGAGGATCGATCAACTGCCATGATCAAAGTTGCCAGCTCTGCGTATTTTCGTTGCAGACAAGAACAAGAGCGCACTAATGCGAGGCTCCATGTTGGCTTTGTGGCCAATAAAAGTCCACTTGCAACCACATCAAACGTGAATAGGGCTCTACCAAAACATAACTGATCGTATAATTCATATGAATGACAAATGCATGTACTTGAAGTAAACACCAGTCGCCAACGACTGGCTAAATACAATGGGATTGGTGTTTACTTCAAGCTCGCAAACTTGATTTAAAGAATTGTTACCACCACCCGCGCAAACAATTATTGTTAAAATGCATGTACTTAATGGATCAGGTGTTTATATCAAGATCGCAACATTGATTATAGTAATTGTTATCACCGCCCGCACAACCAATGCTCGTTTAATTATATAAATATTCCTTTCAGGATAATGTCAGGCTTTACGACGCCGTTCACCCGAGATAGCCTGCGTCACATGATGCTAGTAGTTGTTTTCCTAAGGACATTTTACGGTTGTGTTTCGTGTTATTTCCGGCGACCAACTAAATATTAGTTTTGCTTATACACGAACGAGATGAAACCTATTTTACAAAATATGCTTCCACTGAAATAATGCAGAATCCCAAAATGATTAGAGTAGTCTAACAACCATATCTAATTGGGAAGGACATCATGAATTTAATAAGGCATGTAATCCAAAATAATCTTGTTCAGTAATTTGAACGAATCAAATGCTGAACTGGAATGAAAGTTACCCTAGTTAGTTCACGAAAATTATTTAGCTCAAAACATAAAACGCATTTATGATAGTTCACTCCCTAAAAGCTTTGTTGGTGGACTTTTTAGCTAAGAATTTTTACAGAGAAGCTATATTGGTACCTTATATTACCTTTATAAAGAGTTCACGATGGGGTTTCTCACTTCTTCTGACAACTTGGAACGACAATACATATGAGGTTAGGCTGCCCAATGTTTCTATAAGTTTTCTCAATACACAATTTTTCATTTGCAGATACTTCAGAAAAGAAGAATGAACTTATATTGAAATGAAAATCAAATGCAAAATTTAAGCACGCACGTTAGTGTATAAGCTAACGTTGATACTAATAGGCAAGAGTTTATCGTACTAAGGAAGTAATCTTCCTTACTATTGAATGGCCTATTTTATAAATTCGACACAATAATGCCTTAACACCTATTATTCTTTATAACTGTAAAGAGAACCATTTAATACAGTTAAAAAACTATTTATTATCACACAGCGTGTGGGAAGTCTTGTTTACTTTTACAGACAACACGGCACTACGGTTGTTTTCATAGTTGAGCAGCGGTGAAGCCTAAATTCCCGTTTGCCGATGCATTGCCGAATTCAATAAGTGTATTGTGAAAATGTTGTGTAAAATAAATTGTATACCAGTGGTTTAAATACAAATACCATATTTTCTTTTATCCAACATTCAATATACATATACCGTTAGTTTTATGCATCAAAACAAATATTGAAAAATGAGAACCGGGCCCTCGCCTATATTTATCATACACGTATTGCATTTATATGACATCTTCCATAAAATTTCTATGCAATCGCGAGTATATACTTCTGCATTGAAGCCAAGAAATAAGGCAATGCTATATTTCACAGATGATGCACTATTCCATTTAAATCGATAATCTGGCTTAAATAGAAAACCAAATCGAACATACTTAGCTAACAATAGTAAAAATAGTGCAATGAATATAAAATACGCTATACGAGCAATAAATCTTTTCTTACTTAAATAATTTATATTTATTCAGTGATAGATGCGCATAATGTTGATGACATAACTGCTCAAAATATTTTCAGCGCATATTCCAATGTGCGAAATTATAAGGCTTCTGAACCGAGACTCATTATCTTTGAAATGCTTTCATATTAGTATTTCGATACGATCCGCGAAAATTGAGGTGTTGTTGTATATTCGCGATGACCAACGAGAGCTAAAAGTTATCCGTTCCCGTAAATGACAACCTTTAAATATGTTAAACGACTGAATAAAACATCCAAATGAAATGAATTATCACACCCCAATCATCATTTGAATAAACAATTATATAATCAGAACTCGCGCAGACAATGATCGCGTAATTACAGAGTTTATATGATAGGTGGCTAAAACAGTAAATATTTATGATTGTAACTGCATGGATACGACGTATCCGAAATATCATTTAAGTAAGATGAACGTAGGCCCACTAAATATGGAGAAACATTACCAATTTTTCAAGAATTTGCGACTCGATTCCTGTTGGTCAGTTCACATTCATGCTAGGATAGTGTAAAAGCAGGTTACACTATGGTGATAGGTTGACTAAAACAAAGAATATTTGTTGTACCAAGTTCGCAAGTTATACTTCGATAACTGCTCAATTAAACAGCCTATTTAGAAAAATTTTCTCTCGTTTACAAATAAAGTGTGACATAAGGTTTAAACGGCTTTATCCATTTTAAACATTGTTTGGCGTAACTCTGGCAAAAAATTTCGGTCGCACAATATAGGACAAAAAGGCTTCAATTTGAGAGAGCAAAATATTGTTTAAAAAGCTATTGGCGCGTAGGTAATAGAAGAACCAAGAGAAATGATAATTTTAGTTATTAAAAACAAAATAAAAACCAAACAATGGTTCTACTATTAGTAGGCAGTTCAAAATAACAAAATACAGAACTATTTAAAGAAATGTCAAATATGTGGAGAATTGAGAGGAATTACAAATATTATATATGTTAATATCATGATTACTATAATTATCCTAATCATTCTCATGTTTCTCTCGTTTAAAATGAAGTATGACATAAAGTTTAAGTCTTTATCTATTTTAAAAATAGTCTGGCGAAACACTCGCAAAGACTGTTGTTTTGCACAATATATGAAAATAGGGCTTAAATTTAAGAGTGCAAAATTATGTTTAAAAAGCTACTGGCGCATAGATAATATATAGTCAAGATTGATGATAATTTCAATTATTATTATTATTATTAGCAAAATAAAAACAAAAAAATAGTTCTACTATTATTAAGCAATTTAAAATAACAAAACGCAGGACAATTTAAGAATAATTATATATGTTGAGAATTGAAAGGAACTGAAAATAATATAAAGGTCAATATAATCATTATTATTATTACTATGACTCTCCTCATCATTCTCATAATAATAATAACAATAATTATTATTACTATAAGCATCATCATCATCAGGAGATTTCTGTGCACACTATGCAAATATTTAAAAAACAATTCTCGCACAATTGACAAGCCAACACATCCCAGTTAACTTTGCTGGTCCTCGCAGGCCCAAGTAAAGCTGCATTGGTTATTCGCTTTAAAACCCCAGGCTCTACATTAGTATGTTGTAACAGAAACCATACACCACTGCTGATATTTAAATTATGTTATGTTTGTTAAATTTCATTTACCCAAGTAGTTGAACTAATTGATGCAGACGATGCATAAATGCCACGAACTTCAAAGAAACGTAAATACAATTAATTTACTAAACAGCATTGCACCTAAATTGTATCATTAAAAGACAATTTTTGCGCACCAAGGAGATGATAAATAATCAGGCCCTGGTTTTGTGTAGCAATGGATTTACATAAAGTATTCATTTTTACTTTAAATATTTAGGGTTCTTGTTTCGGAAGCCTTTTTTAACGGTAAGCTCATCTCGCCAAGAGTTTGCCAACTATCAAATCAAGTATTAACTTTAGTTTAGACTGCTTCATTAAAATTTACTGATAGATTCTTAATCATAATTGAATTTTGACTAGAATAGTGTGTGCCATGTATGTGCTGATGCAGGTAAATGCATGCGTACATTAATCTAAATGAAATTATTGTGATATAATAACACGAACAGACGATTCAGTAGATATGCCTATTCCATTCGTGTGTGTGTGTGTGTGTGTGTGTGTGTGTGTGTGGTTGTTTAGGGCTGAACATGAATCAGTTACATATAATTGAATGAACATGTGTGTTTATACAATTGCTTGGTATTAATTCATCTTTGCACTAGTCAGACGTATTTTTAAACATGTAATTTTTACAATAAAGTATTGGCGAGTGACATCCATATAAGCAATGGAGGAAGATAATGTAAATACAACTATCGAAAATTCTTTTCATGATAAATATTCAGGAGCTAGTAAAATAATAATTTTGATTAAGACAATCAGATACAATATATGAGGGTCATAAAAGCAATTAGGAAAGTGCCAACTGAAAGAAAGATTAGAGAAATACTGTAAAGAAAATTAGATATTTAGTGTTATACACATTAAGGAAACTAATTTAAAAGATACTATAAGATACCGAGTAACCAGAAATGAGATATTTAATAACTTAAGCACAGCCCTCTGTAAGTTAAAGGTAATGCAACGTTCTTATTCTTTTACTTGAGCCAGTTTCAGAATCTGATTCGTGCAACTTGGTGATTTTTCTACGGATATTTCATTCATTATGTCATTTCTCGATTTAACTACGATGGATACTCTAATCAATTTCGTTGATCTACTACAATCACAAACTGATATGCGTCTGCAACCATTCCAATTGATTGTGTATCCTGCCTCTACTGTTAAATACTGTTTGTTGCGGAGAACTTATATATATGCAAGTATGTATTAGGTGTTGCGAGCCTAGTAACAAATTAGTTCAGATGTGACCAGAAGGATAAACCAAAGGCAGCATGAACGGAAAGTATAATCTCATGCACATTCGTTTCGTGCTTACTGGCGACTCATCAGTAGGAGCCGGTAATACGCCATGTAAACCACTATATATTTTGGTCAAGAATGTGGGATAATAGGACGATACAATCTCCTAGACGAATGTGTAAACCTGCAATAGTGAAGCTAACATCGTAGTCTACGACAATGCGACTTCAACGCTAACTCACACTATATAATATATATATATATACCGAGTCTGTGAAGGATACTAACACTATGGCTATTGGGTTAGTAACCGATACCAACATTATTGTACAAAAAGGTATATGGTACTAACACTATGTTTTCCGAGTCGGAAAATGGTACCAATATGATTGATATAAATTTATGCTATAGTTCACCGAAATTGAGAATTAAAACAATTTCCGAACACCTGTTACTCCAGTTAAACCATACACTCTGGCCTTCATCGATATCAGTTATCACATTTCGCGGTAAGCAAGACATCATTCAATTCAATATATTACAGTTAAATACTGTTTGTTGCGAAGAACTAATATATATGCAAGTATGTATTAGGTTTTGCGAACCTAGTAACAAATTAGTTCAGTTGTGACCAGAAGGACAAACCAAAGGCAGCATGAACGGAAAGTATAATCTCATGCACATTCGTTTCGTGCTTACTGGCGACTCATCAGTAGGAGCCGGTATTACGCCCTGTAAACCACTATATATTTTGGTCAAGAATGTGGGATACTAGGACGGTACAATCTCCTAAACAAATTTGTAAACCTGCAATAGAGAAGCTAACATCGTATAGTCTACGACAATGCGACTTCAACGCTAACTCACACTATATAATATATATACCGAGTCTGTGAAGGATACTAACACTATGGCTATTGGGTTAGTAACCGATACCAACATTATTGTACCAAAAGGTACATGGTACTAACACTGTTTTCCGAGTCGGAAAATGGTAAAAATATGATTGATATAAATTTATGCTATAGTTCACCGAAATTGAGAATTGCAACAATTTCTGAACACCTGTTACTCCTACCTACATAAATAAGGTTACAATCGTTATATGGAATTCCGTACACTCCTGTCTAACGGTTAAATTTGCTGTTTTTGGTTGGAAAGTTTAGTGTTTTGAATAAGGATCTGTTTTAAAATTGTACGTATTTGTATTTCAATGCTACTGTTTTTTTCTTACTTAGTTTGGAATAAGGTATCACCATGACCCTCTGATTCTCTTTTGCTTTCCGATTATGATTAAATTTACTTATGACACTCATCATAGTTGCTTCTAATAACTTCAGAGAGTACTCACTAGCACTGACTATTTCTCGCAGTCTACCCAATTCGATCTCCCTATGTTTTGTATCTGATATCTTCAAGCTTCCAATTGTCATCGATTTTAAATTACTGACTTTCATTCTATAGTGTTCATTTGACTTGAAATAAAGACGAATATCTGAGGAAGCAACTTTCCTATAGACAACTCATTATGAAGGATACCTGAGTAAGTATCCTTCATATAAACACCTCGTTCTAATTTTGTACCATTTTTAATTAATTTGAAATCCAGAAATGGTAACTCGCCACATGATTCATTTGCGATCTTAAATTCGATTTCGCTCACTTGATTGGCTAAATTTAAGATATATTTATCAGTTCATCCTCCTGAAGAGTCCAAAGAAATAATGTCAACCAAGAATAGTAAATACAATTTCGGGTCTATGGGTGTCATATCTAGGACGTTTACCTCCATGTAATGCATAACGATATTTGCTATTGGAACAACTCTAATTTGCTTATAAAAGTCAGTCCTAAATATAATATAGGTAGAAGACACAAATGTGTTCATCATCTCCATAACATGTTTCATTGTCATTTTACATCCTTGTAATCCTACCGGGTGATCAACCAAGGAACGATGAAAATAGTCCAGAGTTTTGAGTACCGATATTTTGGTGTAAATTGGTACCACATTTAAGCTAGCCAAACTAACGTTTTCAGTTAGACCATATTTATCGACAATCTCAACCAAATGGTATGAATTCATTATTGTATGGTCAAAAAAGTGCGAATATTTCCTTATTCCAAGACATAAAAACTTAGACATTTTATATATTGTAGAGTGCTAGACATTAGCAATAATTCTCAAAGGGTTTTCGGGTTTATGTACCTTTATTAAACAATGCACTCTGGGGGTAAATATATCTATTTGTTTTAGAGTGTTACCATGTGTTCGATCTAATTCAACTTTAGCAATCATATTATTGAAAAATTAATTAACTCCTCCATGTAACTTATCTGTAGGATCTTTATGTATTTTAGCGTAGACCTCGATATTGTCTAGTAGTTCACACATCTTATCATTATAATCAGATTGACTCATCAGAACCGTCGCTCCCCCTTTGTTTGCTTTCATGCATTACACATTGTTTGCTATTAACTCTTTTCTGAAACTCTTTACTTCATAATTTGGTTTATATATTCCTCTTCGTGCGCTAGCACACCTGTGGCTGTCTACTTCAAACATAACCTTATCTTAAACGAACATTGGTTGCGCGGGTGGTGATAACAAATATTATAATCAAGGCTGCGATCTTGATATAAGCACTTGACCAATTAATTACTTACATATGTCAGTATAAACTCAGAATTGTATAGTGTAGAAAAGGCAATTCATCCAGTAGACTGGTTTCGTCCTTATTGGGAACTCATCATGTACTGTTTAGAATTTGCCGCGGACAGGACTCGAACCTGGGCACGTCTGCTTCGGAATCTGGTGCTCTAACCACTGAGCCATCCTACCGCTCAGTGGTTAGAGCACCAGATTCCGAAGAAGACGTGCCCAGGTTCGAGCCCTGTTCGCGGACAATCAAGACCGCAACCTTGATTATAATGATAACCTTATCTTGTTCGAAGAGGAATTGTACTGTTTTAGCGGCCTCATAAATAATGAAAGTTTTTGGTGATTTCTGAGTTGGGATAGTTGGACTGAAACCACAATTAAGCACATCCAGCTGATTCTCAATAGGTTGTATTTTAGAAAGATTTACCATTCGTTTAGTAAAATTAGGATTAGTCCTAACTGCGATCAGTCGATATATGCCCAAATTCACTAACTTTCTATCATGTCTGATCCTGATCTTTTAATCTCTCTATTACTTGCGCTATCAGTAAAATCCTCTACACACTTAAAATCATCTGCGGGCAAAAACTAAAGTAACATCGATTTAATTTTACCTTTCTTCCTAACCAATTCAAATTTGAGTTTTTTCGAAATCTTGAATCAATGTATTCATTATGTTTAAATGACCATTTAAATTTAAAACATTTCGGAATTACGCAATATTTTAAAAAGATTTTAATAAAACATTTTCCACTTGCCTTACTAATTGCCTCTTTATGTAGTGATAGCTATTATTCAACTTCACTGCCTTGGCACCATATTTGATATCTAAATATGTTTAAACGAGGCATGTTACACGACAAGGAATAGATTAATTACTTCGCCCTTGTTGTACCCAACAAGCTGTTTGCATCCCTTTTCTTCAAGTTTAGACCGGCTATATCGGCTTCCTGATTCGGAATACGTTTTCAACGGAAAACATATCTCACAAGCAATTTTATAAATATTAAGTCAAGTGGAAAATTTAGTTTAAACTTTATTTTATTAAAACTTATTGGTAGATCTCTTAAGCATAACTGTAGGCGCCAACTGGTCAGTCAATTAGCTTCTTGGTAAACACAGTAAGAACTACTATTTATTTCACAATAAATCATTAAATAACACTTTTGTTATAAACATTTATTCACTTGATAATCGTTTGTAATCAAAAACTAGTTTTTACAGTGAGTGTTAATCAAATTTCTCATGACAACCTCAATCGCTCCACCCAAAATCACCTTAGTTACCGCTTATATGACGTGAAGAACTAAAACTGAAAAAAATGACGGTTCGAGCTGATACCTCAATTGACGGCTGCGGGTCAATTTATAGCACTCGTAGGTCGTTAAAAACTTGATTCCTTTACATTTCCAGGTGCACAGCTTTCTTCTTTAATTGATTTATGGATTCTCATTGGTGCCGTGACTCTGAAGCCCTTCTTACACTGCTTGTCCGGAAATGATATTGAATACAGATTTTCGGAAAATGGTTATTTCCGGATAAGCAGTGCAAGGAGGGCTTCATAGTCACGGAACCAATGAGAATATATCAATCAATTAAAACAAAATGCTGTGCACCTGGAAATGTAAAGGAATCAAGATTTTAACGACCTACGAGTGCTATAAATTGGCCCGCAGCTGTCAATTGAGGCGACAGTTCGAACGATGACAGAACTACGCACAAGGCAATTCCTTTTTGAAAAAATGCAGTTCTAGAAAAATGACCTAATTTACAAAATTAGGACTATTCTCAACCTAGCATTACGAACATGATTATTAAACTGAAAATAGTGTTCTGTGTATCCAAGTATAATATCCCTAAGAATGTTTGTGCTACATCACTCGCCGCAACAATTGACGTCATTGACGTCACATTTAAACCGAACTTGTGAGTGCAGTCTTGATTCCAGGTATTGAGTGTGCACTGGTGTAGTTCCAGTCATGCCCCTTTACTCTTTAGTCTTTGACGTACGCGTTGACTCTTGACATGATGACGCCCGTTGTTCTTGATCATTATCACACATTCCATTCCCATTGGTGTCTTCTTTGAGAACTCGAATGCAGGCTTCAATCGACCAATGGAAACGTGTATGGCTTACGTTATAATCAATTACGAAGAATATCAGACCATGCTTGATTATTTGATGAGGTCCGATATACTTTGGCTTCAATTTCTACAGAACATCGTCTATTCTTACGTAGGTTTGCTTACATGTGCCAGATATGCACTGGCTGATGGTGCTCGCTTGTTGGTAGCAGACTAAGTAAAACACGCTGTAGCTGTTGTGTAACTTCCGCTGCTGGTGGTTCATCACTAAGTTCAAAACCACTCGTTTAATCTGCCAAAAGTTGTGAACTGTGACCGAAAATGACCTGTGAAACAAATAACTTTATGATATTGAGATAGCTTGATCACATACCGAGTGGTACTAATGGGACTTCCGTAAGACAATCCGACTGGTTGCAAGACGCGTATAACGCCGCCTTTAACTCGCGATGTACGCGTACCACAAGGCAGATACACTTATGATTGAACGCTGTAGTTCTTCGCACATAGGCTCCCATGAATTGTAAGCTAACTTGAAATATGCATGCCATGAAATTTAGAACTTGATCAGTGACTATTACGTCTGGCACTCCAAATCTTGGCACCCAGCGTAGCAAGAACGTATAGGTAATAGTACCGCATCTTGTCCATTTAGTTGTCATTACCGCAAACCATCGTGTATGTAGATTAATTATTGTCGTGCAATAACGAAAACCATGTACTTTAAGGGTAGTGATTATGTCAAAATGGATAAATCTAGAACGAGCTTTAGGCAGCTCGAAGCAGCCAAAGTCTGCACGAGGATGACGTAAGACTTTCGAGAGTTGATATGGCCAGCATGTTTTAACCCATTCGATAATATCTTGTCGAATGGTAGGCCAAAATAGCGTTCTTTTAACAAGATTCTTGTACCATCAAAACCAATGTTACTCAGATTGTGGTATTCATCAAATACCGACGTCGAAAATCTGGTGGAAGCCAAGCTTTACTAGCCACCTCTCCTTTAAAATTATATTCGGTGACTTCCGCATCGCCTAGCTTGAAATTAGTAAATCGGTCCGGGTTTCTTCATCGCCATGATGTGAGTTCTTTGTCTGTTTGGCATTTTGTTGAAATCTCTTTCCGTAGCGACGATTTGGCATTCTCATGGATTACTGAATTTATTTGAACGCGAGATTAACGATCAGCCACCAAATTATCTTTGCCTTTCACTTGATTGATGTTAAAGTTGAACTCACTGAGGCGCGTCACTTGACGAATTACTCTTTGTGGATAATTTTGTGAACCTTTCAGCAAGGTCTTCAATAACGACGCATAGTCGATCCACAATACGATGTGGTAACGCGGACGATATCGTTCACAGTGGAGGCAGGAGTCGTGCATAGTTAGTAGTTCACTTAACATTGTATAATATTTCTTTTCTATGGCATTCAAACTTTTGGAATAAAATGCGATGCAGTGCATTTCAACATCAACTTTTTATCCTAGTGTACCGCCCAGGGCTACATCGGATGTGTCGGTTGACAGTTTCGATTATGAATTTTGATAAACTGCATGTAGTTTTTTTTGCCGAGCAAGCAGATCTTTTATTTAATTAAACGAAAATTGGTTGCGTGGGCGGTGATAACAATTATTATAATCGAGGTTGCGATCTTGGTATAAGTACCTGGTCCACTAATTACTTACATATGTCAGTATAAACTAAGAGTTTTATGGTGTAAAAAAGGCAATTCATCCAGTAGACCGGTTTGCGCTTATTGGAAACTCATCACGAGCCCTGTCCGCGGAAAATTCTGGCCAGTACGTGCTGAGTTCCCAATAAAGGCGAAACTGGTCTACTGGATGAATTGCCCTTTCTACTCTATAAAATTCTTAGTTTATACTGACATATGTAAGTAATTAATGGGTCAGGTGCTTATATCAAGATCGCAACTTTGATTATAATACTAGAACTTTTATTTATTAAAAAAGTAGCTGTTCGTTTGCGTGCCAGTGCAGGCACAAGATGGACTTAGTTTACTGCAGCCTTTGCAGATGTTTTTTCAGTTGTGCTCGTGGTTGTGACATCATCGGAATAAGGGACCTTTAATAATTACAAATGCCAAGAAAGCGGCGCGGTTCATTCGAATTCGTCCATGCGGGAAACTTTTTGATAGCTTCGACTTTGTCTTCTGGGGTATTTATAATGCAATGCCTAATCGAGTACCCTAGGAATTTTTCCACGTTTAACACGACACCAAACTGATCAATACGAGCGATGCTTTCTTCGTCGAGAGGAATCTGATGGTAAAGTGACTTAATATCAAGAACTGTGAACCATTTGCATTGGGCTATTTCATCAATATTACTTTTATCGTTATTTATGGGATAACGACTTGGAAATGCGATTTTGTAAAGGGCACGATGATCATGATATAATCTCCAATCACCAACGTATTGCTTGGCTTGCATGTGAATTGGCGATGTACATTGACAGCATTTGATCGAAAAAGGCTTCGGAAGTCTGAACCTTTTCTGATCTTAGTGTCGAGTATTTATAAAGACTTGCGAGCCTGTATTTGCTATATGAAGCCGCGTAATTAACCTAGCTGGACGAATTGAACCTGATATTTTAATATTTATTATATTCAGAAAATTGCTAACTATCACACGTAGTCTTGAGTGAGCGGATGCAAACAAATCGTTGCTCTTGAGTGAAAAAACAGACGATCGTCACTACCAACAGGAGTAAGCAAACCTAAATTCGTAACTGGGTCAAGCAAAGTATCTTTGTTTGTATCAATTAACAGTCTATATCTTGAGAGAAAATCCAATTGAAGTATGCAACACGGCACGTCTGCGACAATATACGTCCACAGGAACAATTAACGACGCGGTTTGCTAAGTGACAGAAGTAATACGCACCGGCCGTACTGCCCTTATACTTTATGAATGGGAGTCCGAACGTTGATCTTCTGCAAATTATCAGCAAGCTATCGTGGAAATTCACACACGATATCATCTTGACATTTTATGAGGCAATTACTAGTTTTGTGTTCCAATACGCAATGATTTACACACCAATTATTAGGAATGACTGCTGCGGAACACCTATCTGATTGTGGGCCACTGACTGGTTTTCTGGCACCTAATCTGTGTCCATTATTTTGACGATATGATGAAGGGCCGTAAGGCTGCGCTCAGTTTAAAGGTGGTAAGGGACCGGACAGTCGTTGCGATCGATGCGATGGCAGGCCGGAATCCTCTATCTTATGGTTCTCAATAATTCCTCAGAGGTTGGGCAATACACGTGACTTGAAACAAAAAATTGTTAAACTCTGCTGAAAGTTCATCATATTTACCTAATGAGATATCTGATAAACATAACATATAGGCATTTGAGACATTTTATCACCACAAGAAATGTGTCACAAAATTTGATGCACCTAGTATTAAAATGAAGATTATAAAGCATACAATTAGTGACTAGTTCAATGACAAATAAAACTTTCAATGGTTCTAATATAAACACTATAATCTCATATTTTAAATATCATCAACAGTAAATTGTCTATGAAAAAATTAAAGTAATTCATACCTAACAGGAAGAAAACGTGAATTTCAAAATTTTATGCACAAAAATTGTGTTTTAGTAGACTTTACGCAGCTTTAAAATTTCTTCAAAACTGCAAGTTCAGTGTTTCTCTGATTAACGAAATCTGTTATAATTTAATATTAGGAAATCAAATAAATTAATGTTTAATAAGAAAAGTTACAATGTGAGCGTGTATAAAAATACTTAGCTTTATATAAGCGCCAACCTGTCAGTCAATTGCCTCTTCATAAACACAGTAAAATAGCCATTGACTTCACAATAAATTATATATTGAATAATACTTTTTATACACATTTTTTCGCTTAAGAATCGTTTGCAATGAGTGTTAGTTTACAGTGAGTGTTAGTCACATTTATCATAAAAACCTCAATCACCTCGCACAAGGTCACCTTAGTTACCGCTTATATAAGGTGATGAATTAAAATAAACAAAAATGACTACTCTAGAAAAATTTCCAAATTTACGAAAACGAGGATTTTTCTTAATCTAGCATTACCAACATGACTGTTAAACTGAAAATAGTGTTATGAATATACAAGAATAAGATGTACCTAAGAATAGTAGTGAAGTATAATGTTTGTAATGTTCGTGTGTGAGTGTGTCTACACGTGTACACTCATCCAAGTGAAACTACAATGAACTAACATCTGACGATTCACTAAATTAGCGTACTCCACTACTGCTGGTATGCACATTAGTATTGGAGGTAATACCGTCCAATTTTCCCACCTTCTTCAACAAAATATATAGTGGGTGTATCACGTCTAACCGGCTCCTACTGTTTAGTCGCCAGCAAGCACGAAACGAATGTGTACATGAGATTAAACTTTTCGATCATGCTGACTTTGGTTTATCCTTCTGATCCTATTTGAACAAATTTTTTACTAAGTGCGCAACACCAAAAACATATTGGCACATATTTATCTAGTGAAAAGTCAGTTATTGTTAAGAGTACCAATGCTCATATATCAAGCCGTTTAAGCGAAATTTATGATTGTCGAAGTCTTGATGAGATAATCTTACAGTTGAAAATATTTTTAGAAACAGTAAGCCAAAATACACAGAGTATACATGAAGAGAATAATTGTAAAAATCTTGTTTCGCTAGGCAATTAAACATTGTTTATTTAATCGAAGGTTGCGATCTTGATATAAATACCAGTCCCATTATATACAAACATTTGTCAGAATAAACGAAGCATTGTACGATGTGGAAAAGGCGTTTCATCCAGTAGACCGTTTTGGCCTTTTAATGGGTACTCTTTACGTATTTTCGAGAATTTGCAACAGTCACGGCTCAAACCTGGCCACCTCTGTTTCGTAATCTGTTGCTCTAACCACTGAGTCACCCTGCTGCACAAAAAAACACTATTTTCAGTTATATAAAAAATAAAGTTTCTTGGTTAGCCTTTCCTTAAGATGGACTATATATGAAATCTCTTTAAACCTTAAGTTCCAACTCACCTCTCTCTAATATGTCATATAACAGACGCCACGCTTCCTCGGAAAGTGGTATTTAAACTAAAATTTATATAATTAATCTAGCATTTATTGCGCGGGTGTTGATGAAAATTATTTATATCAAAGTTACTATCTTCATATACACATCAGACTCATTATATACATTTGTCAGTGTAAATTAAGCATTGTAAAATGTAGAAAAGGCAATTCACCTAGTACACACGTGCATGCACATATACAAACTGCCTACCTAACTGATTACATACATGCATCCATGCGTACGTACATACATACACACATGCAACGAACATACATACATACATACATGCATACATGCATACATACATAAATACATACCTACATACATAAATAAATAAATACATACATACATACATAAATGCATACATACATACACACATAAATGTATACATACATACATACATACATGCATGTATATATACAAACACATAAACAAATATACATACAAAACATACATAAAAATATACAAGAACATACATATATACATACACACAAACATATATACATACACACAAACATACATACATACATACATACATGCATACATACATACATACATAAATGCTTACATACATACATAAATGCATACATACATACATAAGTGCATACATACATACATGCATGCGTACATACAAACACATATACAAGCATGCATACAAACATACATACAAAACATACATATAAATGTACAAAAACATACATATATACATACACGCAAACATACATGCATACATACATACCTACTTACTTACGTAATTACATAATATTCTGTCGTTCATGTTGGTGTTAGCAAAAAAATATCCCATGTGCATGTGTTGATTGAAAATGCTAGTCTTAACTCTGCGCATATAGTCATTAAAATTGCTAATGAGAAAATAAGCTTACTTGAATTGAAAGATGGCGTAGTCGAAGTTCTTGGAATGTCTGAATGGCTATGCGGTTCGAAGGCGTTACTTGACGGTTTATTTTCTGTTCTAGACGATGACTTAGAAGAATGTACATTGGAATCACCGAATAGACAGCCCAAGTCTGCAAATGGATCTGGTTTCGTTTTACCACTTTGAGCTGCTGGTCGAAATGCATCGGCCGCCGATTCTGGGTTCAAAGTCGAATTTGGCCGCTGCCGGTCGGTAAAATGGTGAGTTGGGGAAGCACGAAACTTGTCATCAGCCGTGAAAGGTGGCATAAATGGAGAATTGAATTGCGGCAGTTCTTGATCCATAGTTTGATTGGGTGTAGGCGTCGGCTGCAGTGGGGTGAATTGATTAGTGGCGTTGAAGACCCCATCTGAAGAAAATGCACTTTCAGTGCCTGATGTAAATCCTGCGAACAGATCATGCAAATCATCAAATGGATTTTTGTTTGTACCGCTTGTGGTCCGATTCTCAGACCCATTAGCTCCTACTTCTTCCACATGAATAGTAGGCGGAGCATCTGTTTGAAATAGTGGAGCGCCCCAGGCACTGGAATTCCATATGTGTTCAGAATTATCTTTAACGTTTTGTTTTGCCTTTTTATGAATAAAAATTTTGTCGATAACATTTTTACAAATTTAAAAATAATTTCACGCACCAAATGAAAGTAAATTTCACATAGTCAAAGTTTGCACTAAAGAACAACAAAATAAAGAGTATCAAATAAATTCATCATTTCCATATCTCCGTGTTCATATTCATCTATGAAGCCAAATATTCAGCTAACAATCATTTTATCTACATTGAAAATCAATAACATGAATTGTGTATAGGTATCTACAAAACTACGTCTGTGAAGTAGGCATTGTGGTGCTAGATGCCAATATGTGCCAAGAAAAAATGACTGTGTGCCTTCAAAGCTTCCACATAACCATCTTTTTTAAATGTTTTTTCTGATGATGCTGATGATGATGATAATGATGAGTACCGATGGGTAGTAGCAAAGCCGTCATTAGCACAAGAAGTACATCCCCACACACAAACGTTGCGTGCACACAAACACGTTTTGCGAGAAGTAGGCATTAAAACCACTTTTTGTTCCATCAAGAGAGTTGGGTCGCCGATGACTTCTCCATCGCTGAAACGATTCTGTAATTAAAGAGCTCTACTCGAGCTGCTTCAATTTGTGCACCTTGCCTGTACTAATGAAAAAGCAGCCCCACTCATGAGGTTCTAGTAAAGAACTTTAGAATATATGCATATTTAAACAGAATGTTTGAGTTGCTCGCATAAATACGAGACCTGAAATAAAACAAAGCTACATAATATGCATTATTCACTTTCAGAATAAAGTTTGTGTGCGTCTCATATAGTACATTACACCACTCTTTGCAACACCTCGATTGCCCAACTCCGGTTATCGAACAGTTGCTTGCTCAATTCCAAACACTAAATAATTATTTTAGTTAGTTCGCTGCTGACTTATTGTTATTTCCATCTAATTCGAGCTTATTTCAACCAATAAGCGAAGAAAGACAGCTCTAAATAAATTATTTAAATCAAGTTTGCGAGCTTGAAGTAAACACCAATCCCATTGTATTCAACCAGTCGTCGAACAACATAACAAAACTACCGCCAGCCGCAACGCACTGACGCGTTTCGAACATCCTTGATCATCATCAGAGTACGACGGCAAACTGACTAACGAGGATAAAACCGCATTGAATATATATGAAAATCAAATTTAGATATGCGGCTCTCACATCTAGCAGTCTTGCATACATTGAACTTGACTGGAAATGTCTGCTGCACAATTTCTATGCAATCACGAACATTAGCTGTTTGTAGCTTTCGCCACACACATATATATAGACAATACAATTAAACAATAATTGAATGCGCGAATGGTGCTAAAATTATTTTCTTCAAGCTCGCAAACTTGATTTAAAGAACTGTTACCACCACCCGCGCAATCAATTGCTGTTAAATTGTGTTGCCTATATATGTATATGTGGCGAAAGCTGCAAACAGTTAATGTTCGTGACTGCATAGAAATTGAGCAGCCGACATTTCCAGTCAAGTTCAATGTATGCAAGACTGCTAGAGGTGAGAGCCTCATATCTAAATTTAATTTCCATATATATTCAATGCGGTTTGATCCTCGATAGTCAGTTTGCCGTCGTACTCTGATGATGATCATGGAAGGTCGAAACGCGTCAGTGCGTTGCGGCTGGCGGTAGTTTTATTATGTTGTTCAACGACTGGTTACATACAATGGGATTGGTGTTTACTTCAAGCTCGCAAACTTGATTTAAATAATTTTTACCACCATCCGCGCATTCAATTATTGTGTAGCTCGAAATAAATGTGACTAAAAAGGCATTATCACCGACTTACAAAAACATACTGGGCACACTATTAACAGGTATGATTGCAAACGCATAGCAATATGTTATTGTAATAGGGTAACGAGATTGATAAGAGAATCTATAGAAATTAAATCTATGAATAATATTATGAATGAAACAGCTGTTGAAAATCGTTAGGTTCGATTTGGAATACCGCATTATGCAATGGCAGGAAAAGACGATTTCGTGAATTAGAAACTGAAGCTTGATCCAGTAAAAGATTAATAACATCGGATTAAGACTGTTTTATTAGTGAGCTTATTATTCAATTAATTGCTAATCAATGATTGAGAATATAGTCTTTTTAAATTTCACCCATAACTACTCTATTGATTTTAAAACTGTTAGTGAATTAAACGCTTATTTTTGTGTCTTTCAACCCCACCCTACCAATTGAAATCATTCTAATAACACAACATTTCAAATGGTTAAAATAAATAATTAGTCTGACGTGTGCAAAGGATAAATTAATGTCTAATGACTGCAGTTTCATTTAGATGTACTAACATGTGTATCAATTATATTTAACTGAATCTTTTTAGTTATGTATACACGTAAACATTCACGTGCGCGACGTGAGCCTATTTAATGAAATGACAATAACTGTTATGAAGAAGCCTATCCTGAGTACAACCTGAGTGGTTTAAATTGAAATTTAACACATGCATTGGTCATTCGTATTTCTTGTTTTATCACTCACAATGGCGTGTGTTTATGATTTATTGGTCTCCCCTCCCCCCATCCGAAAATGTGAGGGGAATCTCAGTTACGCCATTTCACAAGGAGTGTACAAAACAAATAGTTTAACGCATTCAAATGGTAAATTCGTACTCAGCCACTCTAGTCTCACTTAATTAGATGAACATAACAGTTACGGAAATTAACACACGCACACACATGTGACACGAAACTATCTAGTGCTTCATTAGTTTGTTCACTGGCGACTTATCAGTAGGGGTCGGTATTACGCCCTCAACAAGGTTATATCATTTCCCTTCACATAATTCAATTGTGTCATCGATGCCATCTCTGCCGAGGTCTCTTTAACTTCCCTAGAGTATAAATTCGTAGTGGTGGGTGTCTAACTAATCTCAAATACTAACCATGCACCGACTCGGCAACCATACTGTTGGTACCCTTTAAAGGCGAAGTATATAGTATATATTGTGAGTTGGCTCTGAAGTAGCATTGTCGAAAACTTTATATGACATTAGCCTCACTTTTGCTTGTATATACATACATATTGGAGATTGTATCGTCCAATTGTCCCACGTTCATTGATCAAATATATGGTGGGTAAGAACGTAAAACCTGCTCCTGCTGATGAGTCGCCTATAAGCACGACTCGAATGTGCACGAGATTATACCTTCCGTTCATGCTGTCTTTGGTTTATCCTTTTGGTCATACTTGAACCAATTTGTTACTTGATGCGCAACATCTAACACATAAAAAATTAAAGTGGATTTTGGGCTTGGTTTCTAATCCTGATGAAGAAATACTTTAATATCAATTACGCGTTCGTGATATTACACTTATACATATTTGGCTCTGAGGTAATTCTTATTCTAAATTCACTTACCCGTACGTAGATGCACAATATTTTCTCAGATTGGAATTTAAATAGATGCATTTAACCTATTTGTGGGAGACTCATTTCCTAAAAGTTTTGAATAAAATAAAAACAGGCTATGAATAAACAATACTGAATACTTAGATGAGACATTTTTCGACAGTTAAGACGAATGGGAGCATGCTTACCGCGGATGCACTGGCGTCGAATTCAAATAGATCGTCAGGCAGTAGATTTTCAACCCGAACATTATAACTGGTAGCCTCCTCGTTTTGAGACTTTTCGCGATCCAATGGCACATGATTCGGATTCGATGGTGTATCATTACCGAGATCTAAAAGTACCGATTCATTTTCCAAGTTCATTTCGCCAATGTTGAAATGAGCCTGTGAATAGTTAGCACAAAAGTTTGGTACACATTAATACAGTACGACCACCTGACAGGATATCCACACCTGCTATACTCCTAACCTAAGCCTGTATTACAACCACCCCGTAAAAATATCATAAATCTCAATAAATCTCGAGATCGTCATTATATTTTTTCTCTTTACTATAATACAGGAAACCCTCGATTATGGAAGTAAATTTTCAATGATAAGATAAACAGTTTCCACCAGATAAATTCGAGACTATATATAAAGACCGTAATGCATCGTTTTTATTTTTTTGCTCCAAATATATCGGTGATAGGCAGCAACATTGTCGTGTTCAGACGTGAAAGGCAGGCCACAATCGTTCATAAAATATGAACTAGTAGCTCGATACTTAGGAACCGATTCATTTTTGCATCATGCCGTGGAAAGCCTCCAACAGAAAATTAGTTTATTGGTAGGATTCGAAGTTTTCAAGTTATTTGGAATTCAAATATAATGTCGCAACTCAGATTAGACTTTCATTTAGACAACTTCTAGATAAGGAATTATTGTGCTGACCATTCTTCATAGAAAGATTTAGCCAAAACCCATAGTTTTTAAGGAAACAAATAGACGGCAATCTTATTAATACGCACTTACATAACTACCAGAGTTTAAATTAAAAACCGCAAACACCTAACAAAACTTTAATTATTCAGAAAACAGATTAATGTAATACAATCATATTTAAATTGCGCAAACGAACTGAAAAGAATGGGTGGAGAAATTTCCATCAGCCTCACTGAAAAAGAAGAATTGAACAGAATGTGAGATATGATTTTAAGATTGTAAAAACATATATTTCAGCATGCCTATATGAAGACACTCAGCTTCACTAATTTGCATAGTTACCTCAGTAAACAGCCATAACCAAGCGATTCAATGAACGTAAATTTGGCCAAACTTTGTCCGCTATTAAACGAAAATTGGTTTCGCGGGCGGTAATAACAATTATTATAATCAAGGTTGCGATCTTGATATGAGCACCTGACCCATTAATTGCTTACATATGTCAGTATAAACTAAGAATAGTATAGTGTAGAAAAGGCAATTCATCCAGTGGACCGGTTTCGTCCTTATGGGGAACTCATCATGTACTGGCCAGAATTTATCGCGGACAGAGCTCGAACCTGGGCACGTCTGCTTCGGAATCTGGTGCTCTAACCACTGAGCCACCCTACCGCACACTACACACAATTTTCAGTTATATACTAACTAATGTAATTCGGTTAGTCTTTTTTCTTTTAGGTGGAGCTTATATGACATTCATTTAGAATCAAAGTTCTCACTAACCGTAGCCAAAGAAATTCTGGCCTGAAGACCGGCGGGCACAAGCTAATCAACCCGAGAATGGTAGCATGAACCTTGCCTGGTTTAAAAGTGACACAACCAACTGATAATCCAAGAAGCAAATTTCAAACGAAATATGAATAAGCAAATGTGATGCCAAACAGGCTTCAATGAAAAAAGACAATGACGTAGATGACAATGTGCTTCTTTCATACTGTTCCTAATACGGAGTACACATGAATTTAATTCATCAATAAAACGAACAAATTTCAATCCTTCATTAAATTTATACCAAATAAACTAATCATAACAAATATAGACAATTTATGCATTTAAATTTGGCGTTGTAAGACCAAGATGATTGTTGAACATATTATCATCTATAAGTTGACTTCACCAATATCTGTTGAGTCGTTTACACGGATTCCCGCAGAATTTAATATAATGGCGTCGTTCAGCCTAGACTTTATTATCCCTAACTCCACATTCAAAGTGTGCATTTGCGTATACAATACTATTACCAAGTTTTCAAATCATCACACGAAGTGAATTTGCTCAACACAAATGCCTTCTTTTTCATCAATAATTTCTAGGAATTTTTTTGAGATAAAGCGCGTTAATTTATTAAACCAAAATACAAATATTTATATCATATTCACTTCTGCCTCTCGAATTCTGCTTCCATAATTGTCCGGACTGCCTTATCTGAATTAGTGAACTTCTACGAGGACTTTCTGTTGCATTTACATCAAACTTAATTAGGACCATTGGAGCGTTCTCGGTCCCAAAGTTGGCTACTGCTACACTATATTTATTTCCTTTCTAATAATTCTTGAATCAGAGTTAGTACGGAAGCAGCAGGCAAATTCCAAGAGTAGTTCCAATATCAAAATTATTAACAATGGAAAATTATACATAATCATGTCTTTAAGTAACACGGAAAATGGTCCGAAAATTAGATAAAAAACATTTTTAAGCCCAACAGCAAATACTAAAGGTAATGCAAGAAGGAATACTAAAATCTAAACTCACAAAAGAGCCATTGAAGTCCACAATACATTCTAAAACTAGAATAAATCTGTTCTTACTGGGTTATTAATGACAAAATATGAGCGTACTGGTTTTACTACGCATCAAAGGGACATTGTTTATCCTTTGAATAAAGTTAGCGAGCTTGAATTAAATAACTACAAAGCAAAATTACCGTCAGTCACACACACGCTAGTCAGTTTGCCGTCGTACTCTGATGATGATCATGAAAGGTTGAAACGCATTAGTGTGAGCGAATGGCGGTAGTTTTGCTATTTTGTTTGACGACTGGTTCAATACAACGTGATCAAGCTCCACAGTTTCATTTAAGGAATTTTAACGAACACCAGCGCAATAATTGATTGTTCAATTGTAGAACTCTATTTATGTATTTGTGCATGTAACTATACAAAAAAATAATTAAAATGACACAGAATATTATTTTCCGGTATTAATAATTATATGAATATTCCAGAATCCACGTCGTCGCTCAGCGATTCTGAATGGTTTTCAGCTTTAAAAATGTAATATACGTCAAGCTAATAAATAAATATATATTTCAATATCTAGACATATTTATATTTAATTGAAAATAAATACCATGATTTTGTCTATATTTTAGTTTTATCACTATAAATTAAACATTGCAAAAGGTAGCAAAGTTAATTGACCGATTACTTTTAATCAAGGTTGCAATCTTGATATAAACACTTGACCCATTATGTACATACATTTGCCAGTATAATTAAGTCTAGCCTAGTTAGATTAGTCAGTATATAACGGAGAATTTTGTTTAGTTTGTGGCATGATAGCTCAGTGGTCAGAGCACCAGATACCGAAGCTGACGTACCCAAGTTCGAGTCCTGTCCGCGGCAAATTCTGGCCAGTACGTGATGAGTTCCCAATAAGGACGAAACCGGTCTACTGGATGAATTGCCTTTTCTACACTATACAATAATGTCTCACTGTCATATAACCACAACAAGAGAAACAAATGCAAGACAATATTATTTGAATAATGACAAAAAATAATTTAGGCACACAAAATATTAGTGAGATTTGTGAGAAAAAGAGTACTTAGTTACTATGAGTACAATTATTTAGATAACACAGAAGTGAGGAAAGCTAAACCTCTACGAAAAACCATTTTCGTAAAGTCAGCATTAATTACTATAATCAAGTTTGCGATCTTGACCCATGAATTACATTACATTTATATCAAGATCACAACCTTCATTATAGTAATTGTTATCACCGCCAGCGCAACCAATATTCGTTTAATTATATAAATGTTCATTTCAATACCACTTCCTCATGTAGTGTGGTGTCTGTTCAGTAATGACAGATTTGGGATGGTTAGTTAGAATTTTGGGTCTAAATGCATGCCATATGAGCTCCACCGAAAGGAAAAATATACTTACCATGTTACATTAGTTATTATGTAACTGAAAATTGTGTGTAGTGCAGTGTACGGCATGGTGGCTCACTGGTTAGAGCACCAGATTCCGAAGCAGACGTGCCCAGGTTCAAGCCCAGTCCGCGGCAAATTCTAGCCAGTACATGAGTTCCCAATAAGGACGAAATAGGTCTACTGGATGAATTTCCTTTTCTACACTGTACAATTCTTAGTTTATATTGGCATATGTAAGTAATTAATGGGTCAGGTTCTTATATCAAGATCGCAACCTTGATTATAATAATTGTTATCACCACCCGCGCAACTAATGTTCGTTTATTTTGTTACTTGTTACGCAACAGATAGTGACTCACCGAGTCAGTTGAACTTTGACGCTGGTTGGTATTTAATGGCGTTTGTGTTCCAAAAATTTTGTCTGCCAAATCTTCATCGGCAATCTCAGGAATTTCATTGCTAACTGGCGAATTTAAATCTAAGAGGTCAGCAACGGGAACCTAAAAAGTCAAAACATATTAAAATCAAAAATCGATTACAAGATCGGTACGGTTCTCCCAAATAAATTAGCCTACAAAGCAAGTGAACCAACAAAACCTCTTTTTATGCACAAACAAAACTAGCTTCAATATATAGGAACCAAAATGCTTGCTTGAATAATAGAAATTTTTGTTAGAAAACCATTGTAAAGCACAATGATTAAAACGCATATTTCAGACGAATAAATGCCAGCATAAATCTTAATATATGCATAGAAAAGTATGTATATATATATATATATATATATATATATATATTTACAAATAAATAAATGTTACATGAAAACATACATACATCAACACCAACATTTATAAGTACAAATACACGTGGGTACATAAATACAACTATACGTACATATAAACATACAAACATACAAGTATAAATACACACACCCATATTTATACATGAAAGCATTCTGAAAATATAAACACAGACATATATGAACGTACATATACGAAAATACATAAAACTAAACGTAAGTACAAAATTCAGTCATATATATATATATATATATATATATATATATATATATATATATATAAATATATATATATACAACATGCATGCATACGCTTTGCTTACCTCATATATCTTGCACGCATACATACATAAATGAAAGCATACATGCATGCATACACACATGCATAAAATTATACTCTCATACACACAGACCAAAATACATACATACATACATACATACATACATACATACATACACGCATACATACATACATACATACATACATACATACATACAAACATTCATACATACATACATACATACATACATACATGCATACATACATACATACATACATACATACATACATACATACATACATACATACATACATACATACATACATACATACATACATACATACATACAACCATACATCAAAATATACATACATACATACGCACAAACTTACGTGCGTGCTGTAGTTTCTCTGTGTGTGTAATGGCGCGAATTCCGCTATGTTAAGGAGGTAGCGTCGCCAATCGCTTTTCCCTAATCACATATTACAAACAGTGACATAATTTTGTCCAAATGCCACACGTTTTCAAAAACTGCAAATTTTCATTGTGGACTATTAGTCAATAGACGTACGCATATACAAGGGAACATTAACACAGTGCCCACAACTAGGCAATATAAAGGAAATCATTCAAAAGTCGAGCAAATTTGGTACACTACATTGACGTAACAAAATGAGCAAAGCGTCTAAGAAACATTTATTTTAATTTTTTAAGAAGAATATCGTACATGATATATTGGCTGTCAATAATTTAGCAGAACTACGCAGGTGAGTTGTCACATTAAGATGCATTAATGTAAATAAACTAGAATTAGGAAGCCTGCTGCATTATGGTAGAATAAGCCAACAATTCGCATATAGTTAACTGACTTCAAGCAATGACACACTAGAACAAACCCTACACTTGAATGTGAAAATTCTTCTCCGGTAAAAAAGAGTTAGCTTCGTCATTTACCTTCCACATGGCTAAACTAGGAGTGTATGCGTATATTATTTAGCTCCATGAAAGTCATTGTATTTATTAATTATCAACAAAGTTCACGATAGCGTTACTACTACTAGAACCGACACCTGCTCACAATACGATAGGCAAATAAAATAAAATAATATTTTTAAATTACCTTATCACTAATGTCAACACTATTGTCACTATTGTATATGAGGTTCCCTTCGTCACCAACTGTGAAAGTCTTTCTATTTAAATTCCGATAGCCTTCTCGCGCAGCTTCGGAGCGATCATTCCTATTCGTCTTCAACGAGGCACCTCTTTGATTAATTTCATTCAGTCCGCCACTGTGGCTACTGCTACTTGTGCTAGGATTACCGCTACTACTTCGACTGTGGCCAGAACGATCTCTGTCAAAATCACTTATGGGGTGTTCCTCTTCGGAGCTGCGACTAAACGAATGCTCGCCACTGCTGACTGCTGCAGAGAATTTCTGATGTCGCCTGATCCGCTCAGAATGCTAAAAAAGAATAAGGGAACAGCTCTTTAGGAAAAGGCATCAAGCGAAAATGGCATTTTTATAGTACCAGATGATTTCATTGCATTTATCACCACGAGAAAAATATATGAAAGTTACATTAAAATACAACAGTTCATAAATCTTCTAAAAAATTCATAAATAGTTGTAATTCTCAATTTCGGTGAACTATAGCATACATTGATATCCATCTTATTGGTACCATGTACCGACTCGGAAGCCATAGTGTTGGTACCATGTACCTTTTCGGTACAATAATATTGATTTCGGTAACTAACACAATAGCCATAGTGTTAGTATCGTCTTACAGACTACGGTAATATATATATATATATAAGCTCATCATAATATAATATATATCTATGTATGTTATATAGTTGATGAGTTAGCGTTAGTGTCATTGTCGAGACGGCCTATGCTAATGTTAGCTTCAATACTGCAGGTTTACAAATTCGTCTTGGAGATTGTGTCGTCTTATTATCCCACATTCCTCACAAAATATATAGTGGTTAAAGGGCGTAATACCGGCTCCTACTGATGAGTCTCCAGTAAGCACGAAACGAATGTTCATGAGATTATACTTTCCGTTCATGCTGCCTTTGGTTTATCCTTCTGGTCACAACTGAACTAATTTGTTACTAGGTTCGCAACACCTAATACATACTTGTATATACATCAGTTCTTTGCAACAAACAGTATTTAACTGTTATATATTGAATTCAATAATTTTTTTAATTGCAGTCATTGATTAAATGTACAACTCATTGAAATGAAACCAAACGAAACGTAGGTCGGCAGTGATAGATCACAACCTTTTAAGCTAGTAACGGCCAATAGTTAGAGCACAGCCAAAACTTCAACGACGAATATGTCTCTACCAGACAATTACAGATGAAACTTGAATGAATAGTAACCGTCCTGTCTAGTTGATGAAACTAATAAAAAGCAAAAAATATCAATAGATTCAATTGAAGTAATTTGAGCTATTGATGACTAATTAATTTTCCGCGGAAGTTGAAAGGATGTCATCTATGACGAATTCCTAAAAACAATTACAAATATTTCAAGTTATATATTGTCTAAATATTGTTTGAAATAAATGTTTTGCGTAACAGAGAATGGAGAAATTATCTGCTTCTTTTGAGAATCAAGGATTTAATGTCCACCGCCTGCATTTTAAAAACGCATATTTCAGAGCCATATTCCAGGCTCATTTGTCAGTGGTAAGCTTATGACACAAAATATTTTTAGTAGTACTACTACACGGATATTCGAATGTCGAAGTCACAAAGAAATGAGATAATAGCGCAATCACTGTCAGATAAAGAAAAGGTTAAATTTGAATTAGAAATAGAACAATTGTGCCAACGCACAATTACGAAAAGTATATACACAATTATGAAGCAAAGTCTCATAAAAGCGTTATAAACAATGCTGTCTTTGAAAGCGGACAGATGAGGAGAGACAGTTATGATGAATCAGTCTGATTATAATTACAAAATGCATGAACAACTAAATTCAATAGAGGTATACACAAAAAGATAAAAAATCCTGATAAATTACAGCTAGAAGCAAAATTGTTTATTAATAATATGATTGCTAAGGGTGAGTTTGCTAACAATCTCATACAAAGAGATACTGACATATGTTGTAGAAAAGTTGCATGAACCAGATAATTCTTTAATAATTACCGTTATTGTCCAGCCTCTCCAAAATTTTCCTGTAACAAAATAATACAATATCTTGACTTCTTAGACCGTACAATGATAAACTAATACAATTTGTTAGAAACTGTCATTAAATATAATTTAAACTAAAACGATTGATTGGCAAGCTTATACGTGGTAACAGTATACACTGATATACCAATAACCAAAGCACTGAAATGAATACAGCATTTCCTGGTTGATCATATTTTAATATTAGAAACGAAATTTCAATGAAACATATTATGGAAATGATAAAATGCACGACAATCACTTGTTTTTAATTTAGGATGTAATATTGCAAGCAAAGTATGGGTGTTCCAATGCGTAACCAGTGTAGATTACGACAGTAAATATTTTTATTTGTGTAAAGGGAAAAAATCTTACTCGACGCACCGAAAACCCAAATTTTCTGCACGATTCTCTGACGATATTAATCAGTTGGAATCATCAAGAGGATGCTAACTTTATCAACCAAGTGAGTGTATAAAACATTACAAATGTATAGGAATTATGTGGTTATTTATTATTGGAAATAGCGCAAAATACGAAAGATATGGTTAGAGGATGGAAAACTACTCGGGTATCCTTCTTCATTTTAAGTAAAATCGTCTGTATACAATGAAAATCGATATCTTAAAATCAATGACAATTAAAAGCCCAAGATTGACAGATGAAATAGAAATGGATTAAATTATGTGGACAGTGAGAAATATTCATTGCAAATGAGTAATAACGTAAGTTAATAGAGGCAACGACGATGAACGTCACAAGTAAAGTTAATCATAATTGGAAGTAATTTAAGTCAGATAGAGTGAAGTTTCGTCATAGAATCGGAATCAAAACTAGGCAGAAAATAAAATCTGAAGCATCAAAATTCAATATTCGATCAGTTTTAGAACGATTTCTTACTCTGGCCAACAAACTTCTCAACTAAAAAGAGACAAGTGAACAGATGAAAAAAACTAGAATTGTACGAAATTCCATGTAAGGACTGTAACACCATGTCTGTGGGTAAGAAGAGGGGAACATAGAACTGCACGCAAATGTGTACATGCTAATAGATCTGATCTTGCAAGTCATACAGTAGAGAAGGGACATCTAGTTAACTTGGATGGTTGTACACGCGTTTCAATACGTGATTATAATTGATCGCCAATATTGAGAAGAGAATCTATTAGGATGGTGCTGAAAAGTAACAATGAATGATACGGCGGAATAAAACTTTCCAGGCTCAATTTGAAACGCAGCACTAAATAATGTCGGGAAGCGAAAATTGCAAGTATCAGAATCGGAACCTCGATGTAGTGGAAGAGCAAGAACGTTGGATTAATATTAACTTACAGATGGAGGGGGAAAATAATTAGCGATCTCTAACTAATTTTAGGATTGCCTCATAAATTTTTCCTTTATTTCTAGATGCGCGACAGACGCGAAGGGAAAGTTTCGGCTGCTGGAGGAAACTTTTGCCACTGGAATCTGGGCAGAAAGTGCTCATCAGCCTTGGTTGGCAGTCTATCTAAGAGAAGGAAAACTCCGAATACAAACCATCACTAGGAATGGGCGACCTGGGGTTCTTTTACAATCCACATATAAGCACGAACGACTTATGTGATTATATTTCAGTGAAACATTAGTCACTTTTGGCTTTTGTATAGCTCTGCATGATCTGATCAACTACTAATTTAGATCTCCTTATAGAGTGTAACATTTACCAACAAACCTTCACGATAAATGTCACTTTTTCTTTAAAAATATTTCTATAATTGCTCTTCCAGTAAGTTTTTTCCATCTTTCCTCACCTCCATTTGTCTTAAATTCCGATCTAAAACGAGCTTATTGCTTACTGGCTCTTGGATATTAACCCTGGCAGGATTCCGCGACAAGTGTATTTACATAAACTTGTCCCTTCACAACCAGTTATGTCGCCCATAATACTTCGTTTTACAAAGCAAGAGTAGAACAATTAGTCTGACGTGTATAGCGATAAATCTATTTTAATTAAACGAACATTGGTTGCGCGGGTGGTGGTAACAATTATTATAATCAAGGTTGCGGTCTTGATATAAATACCTGACCCATTAATTAATTACATATGTCAGTATAAACCAAGAGTTGTATAGTGTAGAAAAGGCAATTCATCCAGTAGATCGGTTTCGTCCTTATTCGGAACTCGTAATGTACTGACATATGTAATTAATTAATGGGTCAGGTATTTATATCAAGACCGCAACCTTGATTATAATAATTGTTACCACCACCCGCGCAATCAATGTTCGTATAATTAAAATAGATTTATCGCTATACACGTCAGACTAATTGTTCTATTCTTGCTTTGTAAAACGAAGTATTTATGGGCGACATAACTGGTTGTGAAGGGACAACTATATTTAACTGAATGCATTCCAGGCATAGACATATTCACACATGCATACATCACACGAGCCTATCTAGTGCAATGTCTGTCATTGATATGAGATATGGCAATAAGTAAAAATGAAGCCGTTTTAACGAAAGCACAAACTTGTTTTAGTACTTTGGTGAGAGCTTACCGTTGAAATGGGCAACCAGAAGATGTCTCCGAAATATGCGGCGTCAAAAGGTGGACAATAGACAAGAACAATGTTTCGCACAACAAGGATAGGGGGTAAGTATACGGCTTATTGTTTATATATACATAGATGTAACTGGAGACACTGCTTGATATTGAATAAATCTGCAACCATCCATCCCCGTAAGGTGTGAAGTTGAAAACCGTAATATCTTAGCTAAAGTTCACTATTTCACCATTCGATCGAGGATCATAGAGCAAAACGTATCGCGGAAATACTTCGTTGTGCAATGGCAGATTTTAGCGTGCGTTTGCTAGAACAAAATTTACAAACTTGCATATGATGTATGGTTCCTTATTAAAAAAACTGTGTATGCAAAGCTTATTTTATCTCCTCACGTTGTTACAATAAGTCTCCACATTTGATGGGATGGGTTTCTCTCTCTCTTAGACTTCTAGGTATTCGTCCTGTACGGAGGAGCTTGATTGTGAACACGAGTCACCTAATCCATAGGTAAATTTTATGAGGTACATCCAGGCCGTTCTAAGTGCAAACAAGCCACATTACGCAGAAAGCCCGTTATGCGGAAGTAAAAGTTATAAGACACATCTATAGCAAATTAATTTGGATAAAAAGTTAGACACTATTAGAAAATACGCCAAGAGAATTTAAGTAACAATGGAAAAGATAGAATACAGTATTCCAATATTGGGAAGCATAAATAAATGTTTTAATAACAAAAAAACACAAAAGAGATGTGTACGATACTGACATACAGTAGTTAATAAAATTAATGTAGGCCAATTTTATAGCGGCTGATTCTGCATAAAATAAGCCGGAAACATGATAGAACTCATAAATTATCATGTGAATATTAAGCGAGCAGTACCCACAATACTATTTCGCATTTTAAACGTGTTAACATATCCGGTAAACCATATGATAGTAGAAAGATGATTTCTAGCAAAATATTTCTCCTGACGCGTGCTTCGTTCAGATGACGAGACAAAAACAAGCTGCCCTGAGCCTGGCTATAGCAGCCCTAAATGTGCCGCCAAGCTGTTGCGCATTATATATTGTTAACGGTTCCCATTTCGGACAACAGTTGGAATTGTTTAAGTTTGTTGTTTAGAGACCGTTATCACTATGTTAACTCGCAACACGGGAATATAATCAGCTTAAACCTCCTCGCTGGCTGGCGATTAGACAAATCTGATATTATTGATCGATTGCGAAAGAATTTATGAATTAAGTCATATGTGTCTTAACATTTAATTAAAATCGATAACGTTTCAATACACAATTTTTTCTTTTTAATTATTTAACTATATACATAAGAATAGTTAAATTGCAAAGATTGATATTATGAAATATTTATATCGAAAAACAACAAATTCCAGACGTGGAAAAGGACGAAGATTCAGCTGTTGAAAAACGCGGCCCCACTGGCATCTGGGCAAATAACTCATCAGCAACGGTTGGCATTTATCTAGAAGAAAACTCCGGAATACAGGCCATCACTTTAAAGGAATGGGCAGCACCTGTCGGTTCTTTTACCAGTCCATATAACCGCCAATAAGTATGTGGCATTTGACTTGTTAATGTTTTTGACTTTTGTATGTTCGGACGCAGATGATGATACATAAAGGATGCTGCAACTGACAGTTTCCTCAATACCGTTTCCTTTTAATTTCCTGATTTGGAAAAAACCTGGAAATCCACTTGGTATGGATTGTGTAATTTTTACTTTTTAAATGGCTTCAGCTACTACAAATTAGTTCTCCTCATTGCCAAGTTTGATTAGTCTGCAGTGCACTTGGATTTGATTTCTGTTTAATCGGCTAGTCCTGCCAATAACGCGCACTAAGCATTTGTGGCATGTTCATGAGTAATCAATAATGAACTGCTTGATTACATGAAGCTTATCATATATGTTTACGTTTAACAAGCGCTTTTTTAGCAAAAGAAAAAAACTTAGTTTAGTGAAAGGCATCAGATTATTTGTTGCTTTATTAATTCGACGAGTAAACATTTCAGATGATACACCCACCCTGTAAAAAGATAAACTAACAAATAGTCTTTCGCTCGGTGCGGCTTCGCTGTTTTAGTTAATGTTCATATTGCATGTTTTCTTAACTAAATCTTTCAGAATAACCGTTTAAAAACAAAGGTGTTTTTAGAAACTCGATTTTTTGGTAGTGAAATTACTCCGAAAAAACTAACGTTTAAAAGAAATATTATTAAAAGATCCCCTTTGTGCGAAACCAGGTTCTTACGTACATTGTTCCCATTTTCAATCCGGATATTTCAGAGCCCATTTACGGGCTTCTTTGTCAACAGCAAGTTTATTGCACGAAGAAATTTGACACTTATTAAGCTAAGAGTTAAATTTCGTTTAGACAGCTTCATTTAGACTGATTTGTTAATCATATAATCTTGAACAACTTATGGTTATATGACAGTGAAACATTAGTCACGTTTAGCTTTTGTATGGCTCTGCATTTGCATGTGTCTATCATTGTAAAGCGTCCAGATAAATATAATTACATGCAAGTGCATACTAATCTAAGTGAAATTAAAGTGATCTCATAACAATCAATGACGATTAAATACATAGTAATATATTGTTTGTTGCAGAGAACTAATCTATACATATATATATGAAATCGTGTATTAGGTGTTGCGCACCTTGTAAGAAATTAGTTCAAATAGGATCAGAAGTATAAACCAAAGTCAGCATGAACAAAAGGTATAATCTCATGTACACATGCGTTTCGTGCTTACTGATGACTTATTAGGAGCCGCTACAACGCTCTAAACGAACGATATAATTTGTCAAGCAATTTGAGACAATTTTTCAGTACAATTGCTCATATGAAGGTGTAGTTAAGCAGTAATGGAATTAACTTCATCTAAAATATATAAGCGTACGACAAATATGTGTTTTGAAAGGTGAAGTAACCAGTTAATGTTAATTACATAACGTATACATCCATCTTAGTGGAACTACATTCATTAAAGTAAATTCCTCTTTGCACACATAAGACTAATTGGTAGCAAATCCAAGGACTGTAGACAAGAAAGACAATAAATATAATAATAATAACTAATAATCTATAACAAATATTTTAATGAATGATTAATTAAGGAATCTATTCAATCTGAAGGAGATACCAAGCTATGAAAAACATAGAAACAAGGTCCCCTGGACTAATACACACAAATATTCTAGACCAAGTCAACTTCAAAGCATGTCGACATCAGCAGTAGTTAGAGCACCAGATTCCGTAGCAGACGTGCCCAGGTTCGTGTCCTGTCCGCGGCAAATTCTGGCCAGTACATGATGAGTTCCCAATAAGGACAAAACCGGTCTACTGGATGAATTGCCTTTTCTACACTATGCAATTTTTATTTTATACTGACAAAATGTAAGTTATTGATGGGTCAGGTGTTTATATCAAATTCGCAACCTTGATTATAGTAAATTTTTATCACCGACCGCGCAATCAATGTTCGTTTCATTTATACTAAGTTTGAATACACTAATCTGAACGAGATTACTCAATTTGCATTAATACTGTGTTCGTTTTTTGTGAGAATGGTAACCGCTGAACACGAAATTGCGTATTCAAATACTGACAAAATATAACACGGCTCAGCATATCAAGACTTGAACCAAAAAATCTGATGGCAGCCCAACAGTATGCGATAGTCAAACGAACATTGGTTGCACGGGCGGTGATAACAATTATTATAATCAAGGTTGTGATCTTGATATAAGCATCTGACCCATTAATTACTTACATGCCAGTATAAGCTAAGAATTGTATAGTGTAGTAAAGTCAATTTGTCCAGTAGACCGGTTTCGTCCTTATTTGGAACTCATCACGTACTGGCCAGAATTTGCCGCAAACAGGGCTCGAACCTGGGAACGTCTTCTTCGGAATCTGGAGCTCTAACCACTAAGCCATCCTGCCGCACACTACACCACACACAATCTTCAGTTATATGCTAACCAATGTAACATAGTTAGTTCATTCTCCCTTTAGGCGGAGCTCATATGGCATCCATTAAGACACAAAGTTCCAAGTAACCATCTCCAATTTGTCATTACTGAACACACACCACACTACATGGGGAAGTGGAATTGAAATGAACATTTATATGTGATAGAGCAGCACAAAAAATACATTCCTGAAGGTAATAGAACCGTTAAAGAAGATTAGAAGTTAATGGCTACACCAGATTCTGGATTATGAACGAAAACAAATGTTCAAATAACGTTATATAAATTTAAAACTATTTTAAAACAAACAATTACATTAGATTGTCTACTTACTAAAACAGTCAAGAGGATCTCATGACTGTAAACACCCGGAGTTTATAAATTTCCGTGTCTGGATTGTAACCAAGTCCATAAATTCCTGCAATCGAAAAAGCTAAATGAAGACAACTTATCCTTTCAGGTACGTACGCCCACATTATTTAAATAGATACTTACCATACTATCAACTGAGAGGAATTTAAAAGGATAGTCTTTTACAGTGCACACGCTTGACAAGATTACAACAGACATAGATTGGAAAGCTAGAGAGAGAGAGTGTAATGAATGCTAAATCAATTGAAAGATTTTTAGGTGAAATAATTAGTATACGAGAGGGAAATTGTTTGAAACGATGTTCAGCAATTAGTTTCTAGCATCCTCTCCATGTGAAAAAAAGAATGTGAACTTGATAGCAGAATTCAAGGTACAAATGTTAAAAACAAGATTATGAAGTCATTTGATGTTACGTCTTTGTATACAAACATTTAAATTGAAGAAACGATTGAAATTATAGTCCAAGATGTAGACAAAAAACATATTACCATCTCAGGTTCAATGTCATACTCTACGCAAGCTTATCTTAACATGCAAGAAAAATGTATAGTTTCGATTTAATGGAAGCATCCATAAACAGATTGATGGTGTGGCAATGGGAAGCCCCTTATCTCCAGTGTTGGCTGAGATTTTCCTAGGCCATCTTGAGAACACTTTATTAAGAAGTGACATAAGTAAATTTGCTTAATACATACGATAAGTTGATAAAATTTCCGTCCTTAAAACCAGGTCGCAATCACGAACATCGCCCCGAAGTTTTATTATAGCGCACAAGAATATCAGTTTCACGTCAGAGCATGAGAAAGATGATTGTCTGCTTTGAATGGATGTATTAAATAGAACAGTTTACCATAAACCAACCTGGTCTGCACAGTATTTACATTACAGCAGTTTCGTACCTTTTCAATATAAATTATCAACAGTTCGCAGCTACTTTTTAATAATTGTCAGATTGGTTATTTCAAATTCAAAAGGTAACTGATATATTGCAACAATAAACGATTTAATGTATAATGGCTATCATAGACAATTAAATAAGTCAATTAAAGTAAACAGAAACAGAAGTATTTGGGACAAGAAAAGAATACAGTTTACCTAAACATCCAATTTAAAAGAAATGCTGCTTCTCGCAAAGCATGAAAGAACGTTGAAGCGGAATTAACAGGCACATTTAATGCAGCTGAACTACGAATGTTATTTAAGGTAATACACTTGCCTTTACTAGAAATCAAAGAGAAACAGCCGTTAATGTCGGCATCACGTACTATTTACCTATATACATGAGCAAGTTGTCGATCAACTTACGCAGGCTGATCGACCAGATGGTTAATTACTCGAATGGAAGAACATTGCAACTTAAACGACTGTTTTAAATTAAATGGTGAAGACACGCCTGCAATTGCATAACATATCCTTGAAACTTCACACGTATGTTCACCAGATTTAAAATTGAAATGCATTAACAGAAATTAGTTAGCCACATGCAAAGTTTAACAGATAAAAGAACCGCAGCGGGATTCATGCAAGCAGAAAAAGAATATTCGGACAATGAGTTTTAACGAAAGGTGATGCACGCAATAGATTGATTGTTCCCATATTTCACTCTCTCCAACTTTACATTTTCTATTTTGTTTGAGCTTTATATATATACGTATATATATATATATATATATATATATATATATATATATATATATATATATATATATATATATATATATATATGCGTGTGAGAGAGAGAGAAAGAAACGGTTCTTGTTTCTGATTGAATTACTTTTTCTTCTTGTATTTGGAAAAGATACTATAAATTCTATTAGGACTCGTATTCAAAAGGAGTAATTAATTTATGTAATCAACAGAGCAAATATAATTAAGACTAGGTGTGTTAGTATGCTGCTCCATTTGAAAGCGATTTTAATAAATATAGCGAAGCTGAATATTTACCAAATCAAAACATCACTTTTGTGTTAGTAAGAAGGCCAAAAAATGAGTAAAATTCTTTGATTATCTTTTAAACATACCTCGGGCGATTGTTGCTGACTATCTTCTGATAAACTATTTAGGCTACCTACGTTCACGGCAGATAATGTGCTCCGACGTTTTGAACTAGATTTATCTGTGATTTTAAACGCATCTCGACGTCTTGCAGGCTCATCGAATGGTCCGCTGTTGGGACCTACGAATGCAAAAAAATTTCAAAGCAACGACTGAATGCGAGTGAACACCATTTACTGTCTGAAAATTGAATGCATTAATCAAAGCGAAGCTGCACACTTTAAATAATTTAGGAACAATGAAGCATATAATTAATCAAAAATCATTGCGCAATTGGTGATAAAATGTTTGCGAGCTTGAGATAAATACAAAGCCCATTATATTTAATCAATCGCACAACGTAGCAAAACTATCGTCAGTAACTCATACTGACATGGTCATTGTCAGAGGACGACGGTAAACTGACTAACAAGGCTCGAACCACAATAAAAATAAATATATGATATTTAAATCCAGGTAAGCTGCTCTCACCGCTCGCAGTGTGGCAAAAGAAACAGCCTCCATAAAAGCTGAACAAATTATAAAAATCTTACACTAGACGCCACGAAAATTTCCGAATTTTTCAAAGAGAAATGTTAAGGAATTGTGCATTACAGAAGCTATTGGTTGCAACATCTTATCTCCGAAGTCAATTAAGCAAAACCATTTTGGATATTGTTCAACTAAATGTATAAACTATTGCAGTTGTTTAATGTGTCGGCTTTTTTGGTGAACAATTTAAATACTCCAGTTTATTTACCTCCGCCCCCACCTCAATCTTTTCTAAATTTACACTATAATGAATTACATATTCCAATAAATATGGAATCTGCTTTAATAATGCATTTGTGTTACAACAAAGCGCATTTTCACAGTTTATATGATCAAATGATAACATTTAGGAAAGATGGCGAGATATACTCACAAAAGAAAGTACACGGAGACAGCATAAGCGCTTACATACACGCACGTGCAACTTGCTAAAAAATAAGTAATTCACATAGAAATTAACATCTTTTATTCGGGGAAAACTAATACTTTAATTTCCTGTTATACAGAGCACACAAAAAACAACACACATGAAGCGATTTTGTAAAATGTTCTTATGCTAGTTGTGTTTTCGCCTAAACTGCTTCCTAACTCAATTTATAAGTTATCAGTGCAATGAAAAAGCCTGACTAATTGTGTATTTATGACACAATCATCTTTCAACTCACTGTGCGAGAAGCCATAGTTTGTTGGTTTTTGTTATTTGATACTGAGTCATGATAAGCCAAAATAAAAAAAAGCCAACTGATTGAAAATCAACACTCACCTTGACTTATAAATACACTAATTTTCAATTTAATATTTTAAAATCAAGCTTAATGATATGGTTTTACATCAGAAATTTTAGACTTATATAATCGCTTTATTTTTTGACAATTTGGTCTCGCTTGAAAGGTTAGCCATATGAATTATTAGAAGGATTAGTTAGTCAATAACATTTCTAACAAAAGTTACAATATTACAGATTATGCACACTAGGTCATGGCTTACACTTAAGCAGATACGCGATTTTGTGCATGCATATACCCTTATAAATATATATATATATATATATATATATATATATATATATATATATATATATATATATAAGTTGTCACAAAGCAATAATTTGTGCATAGAAAACATGAATATGCTGGCAAAGAAATGTTCATATTAACTCGATACTCGTTTAGGTTTTGTTTTTTTAATTTGTTAATATAGCGAGCACGGCTCCGAATAAAACAGCTTAGATTAATTGTCGAAATACATTAAGCAAAAATACAAATCATGATGGTAGATTTAAATCCTTAATATATCTAAAGAAATTTCAGGTGGCATGCTTATGCACAGACAAACCGTTATTAGAAGAAAGAATCGAAAGAAAATGTATAATTTTAAGCATTTAAAAACAAATAATAATGTTTACAGAAGGCTTCCCGTAATCCACGAAGCTCATTAGGTGTTCCAACACAGAGTGACGGTCGACGCTGCTCAGCTGGAGGTATTGCTTCCCAGGGGTAAATTAAGCAGTCCGCTTGACGAGGTCGTTCATACTCGGAAACCATGACGTCAATGCTCATGTTGAAATTGTCTGCATAACGTGTCGACATATTCGAAACGTCCAAGTGATCGAGATCATTTCTGTGTTAGCAAAAACATGTAGCCATGTGGATTTTAATATTTATGGAAAAAACAAAATTGACGCACACAAGATAGTTGTGTAGAAAGAAAAAAAGACAAGTGTTAGCTAGTCATCAGAGAAGTTTTGCTGAGGGTAGACTACAAGAGAATTGAATTAGATAAAGGGAACACATTCTAGCCTCGATAATGTGGCTGAAGCGCAAGACTAACGCACATGGTAACGCACCTCACTCTGTTAATCAACTATAAATAGATACAAAAGAGAAAACTTTACTGTGTGATCCTGAATAGAAACATAAAGTTTGTTACTAGGCGAGTGAAAAAACTGCATTTGATTACTGGCGGGAGTCTATCCAAATAAACAAATATTGGTAGCGCGAGCTGTGATAGCATATATAAATCAAGGTTTCTATCTTTATTTAAACACCAGTCGCATTATATATATACATATTTCAGTACAAATTAAGCATTGCATAAAGTAGAAAAGGCAATTTATCCAGTATGCCGGTTACGCCTTTAATTGGGAACTCATTACGTGCAGTCCAGAATTTTCCGCGGGCATGGTTCGAACCTGAGCACTCCTTTTTCTAAATCAATTGCTCTAACCACTAAGCCATCCTTCAGCACATTTTACAATGCTTAGGTTATATTGGAAAATGTATTTATATAATAGTTACGGTGTTTATATGAAGATCACAACCTCGATTTAAATAACTGTCACCACTGCCCGCAAAAACCAATTGTACTTTAATTATATAAATTTTCGTTTTAATAGCACTAACCCCAGGTAGCGAGGCGTCTTTTCTATGACAGACTGAAGGTGGCTAGTTGGAACGTCAGATATAAATAGATGCCATACAGGTACCACCTAAAGGAAACGTTATAACTGAAAATAGTGCGTAGCGTGCGACAGAGTGGATCAGTGAGTAGAGCAACATGTTCTGATACAGACGTGCTCATATTCGACTCCTGTCCGGGGCAATAAAGACGAAACCGGTGAACTGGATGAATTACCTATTCTACAGTATACAAGCCTTAGTTTATACTGATAAATGAATGTAGATAATAGGACTAGTGTTTATATGAAAATCGCAACTTTGATTTAAATATAGGTGTCTATCCAGTTGCTTAGATTTGCGAATTTGAACAAATGTAATTTGAGGTAGAGAAGTATATGCGATCAAAAAACACTGTAAGGCGTAGCAACGCGTAGAAATTTATTCATCTTTCCAGTAATATAAATTCTCCTCTAAGTATAGTTCAGTACATGCCATAGTCAACTCACCAAAATTAGAACACAGCTTAAGTTGAATTGCTCGGTGTAGAGATGACTATGTAAATTGATAAGATTAAAATTAAGTCACATGTAAGTTCGCAAAATCAAGTTAAACGGTGTGTGTGTGTGTGTGTGTCTACCCCGATATGTATGTTTCTGTATGTGCGCGCATGAAAAATAGAATTTATACCAGTCGGAATGAAATAAATTAAAAACCTGCCAAAAATTGCGTGTCATACTTTACGTAGGCATTGTAACAGTAAGCTAACTATTTTTAATTAGGTTTCGCGTGTTGACGGAAAATGATTAATTGTTCTACAAACAAAAAAACAGAGCTGTATTTCGGAATTTCTTTTTGTGCCCAACAAGGTTTTCGCATCCACTGTCTCCAGTTTTACTCCGTCTATTCAAACAAATATTGGCTGCGCAGGCAGTGATGACAATTGCTCTTAATCAAGTTTGTGATCTTGTTAGAAACGCCTGACCCATTATGTACCCACTATAAACTAGATATTGTATAGTGTGGAATAGGCAATTCATCCAGTGGACTGATTTCTTCCTTATTGGGAACTCATCACGTACACAGTGATTAGAGCACCAGATTACAAAGCAGACGTGCCCAGGTTCGAGCACTGATCGCGATAAATTCTGGACAGTACGTGATGAGTTCCCAATAAGGACGAAACTGGTCTACTGGATGACTTGCCTTTTCTACACTATACAATACTTAGTTAACACTGACAAATGTATGTACATAATGAGTCAGGTGTTTATATCAAGATCGCAATCGTGATTAAAAGTAGTAACTGCGCATACTTCGGCATCCGGTTTCGGAAGCCATTTTCAACGGGAAGCACATCCAACAAACTATTTGGAAATCATTAATTCAAGTGGTAAATTATGTTCAAACTGTTACATTTATATTTTGAAGGATTTCTTTGCGCAGTGCGAGCTTCATATGTTGACTCTCCGCGATTTGCGTTCACGAGTTGTTGCTTTGCACCATCAGTTTCGCAGAGATCCAACTGATTCCCATTTCGAAGTACACATCGATCAGGTCTTCGGATTGGCTGGGTGCGGATTCGTTCCTTTCTTCCGAAGGCTTCAACATCGTTCATACTAACCACTGGAAATGAGGTACGATCTAATCTTCGTTGACTGGCGACGTTTCGGAACCACTATGCACAGCACAATACTCACAATAGCAGATTTAAGCAAATGTCATTAAAGTAATCTAAAACACTGACACCAATTGCGTATCATGCATTACGAAGGCGTTACAACAGAAGACTAACAGTTGTTCATTCAGTTTCGCGTGTTGACGGAAAGACAAAACCAGTACTGCAATCCAGAATGTAGATTAATTGTATTGCTCAGAATTCCATAAACGTAAACAAAGGAAGTATGTCGAGTTACTTTAAAATGCACATAAACTATGTAAAGAAGCCACACAAATAACAAAATCAGCCATAGATACCGGCCATAGGGTAAATTAAAATTAGAAATTTTCAGCTTCAAAATGTTCTACACTTTAATTCATATTGGCTCGAGAAATTCATATTGCTCCCGCGCCCGTTCCTGATGATGAGTGTCGACAATTGGCCTGGCGAGACTTTGTGGTCACATTCGTACTGGCACTTCTACGTTAAACGGGTTGTCCTGTTTACAACTACGAATGAAATCGTCAGTCTAATTAGATTAAGAGTTACACTTGTTTTGCTGGAATTATGCGCCTGCTACGTTTATGGTGAACCATCCTGAACGTGTAGTGGCATCTAATCTGTGTGTCTTCGAAGATGCTTTGCATTCCTTTAAATCAAGTTTGCGAGCTTGAAGTAAACACTAATCCAAATGTATTTAACCAGTCGTCGAACAACATAACAAAACTACCGTCAGTCGCAACGCACTGACGCGTTTCGACTTTCCATGATCACCATCAGAGTACGACGTTAAACTGACTAGCGTGGGTCAAACCGCAATGAATATATATCCTGTGCATTTCTTGATTTGGCATTCAAACAAAGCTATAGCTTGTATCCAATTTTGCCATTCTAATTTCAAAGAGTTTTGCTATTTCTTCATCTATTTCAAGTAGTGTATTAATTAAAAATAGCACCAGTTAATGAATTTTTCTTTAAACGGTTACAATCCTGATAACCTAAATCAAGGAGGTAAACTTTAAATAATAACCCATGCTAACTTTTGAAAATCAATGCCAAGTCTGGCACTGCACTAGTGAATAAAAAATCTATTCATTGTAATTCTCCAAAAATTATCCAAGACTATCGTGGTCCAACGTGCGTAAGTTAACAAAAGCTTTGCTATACAATTTAACAATAATTGATTGCGCGGGTGGTGGTAACAATTATTTAAATCAAGTTTGTGAGAAAAAAAAAAAAAAAAAAAAAAAAAAAAAAAAAAAAAAAAAAAAAAAAAAAAAAAAAAAAAAAAAAAAAAAAAAAAAAAAAAAAAAAAAAAAAAAAAAAATAAATTTGATTTCCATATATATTCAATGTGGTTTGATCCTCGATAGTCAGTTTGCCGTCGTACTCTGATGATGATCATGGAAGGTCGAAACGCGTCAGTGCGTTGCGGCTGGCGGTAGATTTGTTATGTTGTTCGACGACTGGTTAAATACAATGGGATTGGTGTTTACTTCAAGCTCGTAAACTTGATTTAAATAAATAAAAGCTTTGCTACGTTACAAATAAGGTAGAGTAGCCAGTCGTATTTTTCTTATGTCTCTTGCAGTTTGCAGATGTTAATAAAGAATTATCTGACACATCGGCGAAACCACACAAAGCATCAAAAATATGGATTTCAATATAAATGGATGAATCTCTTTAGTACGCGTAAGATTTATGAGCACGTTAAAGGTAAACCCAACATAAAAGTTCAATTATGACCAGAAAGATAAACCAAAGTTAGCATAAACGGAAGGTATGTTCTCATGCGCACATTCGATTCGTGCTTACAGGCGACTCATCAGTAGGAGCCGGTATTACGTTATATACCCACCATATATTTGATCAAAGAACGTGGGACAATTGAACGATAAGATTAGATACTGTTTGTTGCGGAGAGTTAATATTTATGCAATTATGTATTAGGTGTTGCGCACCTAGTAACAAATTAGTTCAATTATGACCAGAAGGAAAACCCAAAAACAGCATGAACGAAAAGTACAAGTAAGCACGAAACTAATGTGCACGAAATTATACTTTTCGTTCATGCTGACTTTGGTTTATCCTTTTGATCATAATTGAACTAATTTTTTACTAGGTGCGCAACACCTAATACATAATTGAACAATACAATCTCCAATACGAATCTGTATACAAGCAGTAGTGGAGCTAACGTCATATAAAGTCTTCGACAATGATACTTAATAACCAACTCACAATATATACTATATACAGAACCTGTAAATTGTACCAAAATTAGGGTTGCCTAGTCTGTACATGGTTAATGTTTCAGACTAGTTGCACAACCAAAACCACGAATTTATACTACAGGAAAGGATAAAGAGACCCCAGCAAAAATGGCAACAATGACAGAATTGAATTATATTAAGGGCAATGATACAACCTGGTTGAGCGCCAGAGCCAATCGCTAAAGCTTCAGAAAGATTCTAACAAACGCAAAGAAAAGCGGATTGAGATTTTTACAATGCTCAACGAGTTGTGCATCAAAAACTGGAGGCGCTCTTATTCCTTAGACGGAATTCCGACAACTAATACCGCGGATCTGCGCATTCATTTGGATATCGTTGTTACGCTTCGACGCTGCTTAAAATTCGATAGCAGCAATACGTCGGAGGGGATCCTCATCCGCTGCGTGGCTAGAAGCAAGCACCTTGCGAAAATTAAGAGCCAATAGGCAAATTTCTCTTATTTTCGCGGAATGGTTTTATTCAAAGGCTAGAGTGCTAGTAGAAGCAGCAACGAATTGTTCAGGTCCCACCGACGGCAGACAAGTCGAGGCACGCTCAAGTGTTTTATGTATAGTAGTTAAGTTAGTGTTTGTTATGCCATTGAAGGCTTGTTGTACAACTGTATTCGTGCTTGATTGCACGGATATTCACATAGAGTACGGACAGCCCGATTCCAGTGACAAAAACTGTCATCAGATACATTTATTGAGCCACAGCAGCATTCCTGATTCGCTATCGCGTAAATATATGATCAATATCAGCTGACAAACTGGCTCTTTTACACTGATATAAGTTTAGGCATAGAGCTCACTAAAGCGATTACATTCCAAGAAATGACAGCTCGATAAGAGCGTCAAATCACACAGATATCTTTAAAAAATACGTCACGGTTTGCGGTCTGTTGCTACTCCAGACGCATAATAAAAATATCATACAAAAATTGAGCTTACCGAGCAAATTCCAATTCTGTAATTTCCGGTTCAATGAACCCACTGTGAAACTGAATCTGACAAATTTTCATAGACGATACCTACAAAATACAACAATAAAATAAAATATTTAATAAAGTTAAAAAATTATTACAAGGTAACGCATAACACACATAGCTATGAAGTGAATTATCAATGATGGAAGGAAGGCACAGGCTAAGAGCGAAGTAAAATTTTTCAACAGTATAAGGCTTCATCGATAGAATACAAATAAGCCGCCAACAATCGGGCTAGAAGTTTTCTCCTTGCATAATTAATTTTACACTAATCGTACGTCTCAAGTAAAATATCAACGTAAACAATACTTTAAAATACAAAATTTGTTAACTGCACGAAAAGTGCAAATAGGCTGTCTTTTTTAGCGTTAAAAATAAATTCGAAATCCGAGATTGACCTCCCATGTGAAGGGTCCGGGCAAATCGAGAACTAGTAAAAACGGCAGAGAGTGAATTGTGAGCATGGTTAATTGCCTGAACAGCGTTGTACCAAACAAGTTGTTCGCATTAGTGTTCTGAATCACAGTAACAAGCACAGCAAACGGGCAGAATGATTAGACAAGTCAGAAGAAAGAGTTGCCTAAAATATTAGGCTTTATTCATCATATAATGCAGATATACATGCTAAAAGACAAAGCAAAACATGTTAGTATACGAACGGTGTGAATATAAATGTGTGTACAAATTAACAATCATATCATTCTCCTCCACTGCGATTTGTAGCGTAGCGTCAGAGTCGAAACAAGACTGTTATAGTAACAATTCAAAGAGGATTGAGAAAACATAGTATTTAAACATTTCCACTTAGTAAATTATAAGAATGAACACGTTGTTGTTGATTGATAAGGTTTTCGAGATTCTCTGATAGGTCACGAGCATTTGAGTTATCCGTAGATTCACCATTTGCCTTAACATTATCAATATCGGTATCGTCATTATAGAAGATTTGTTCATCAGCAACAACCGGTTCATTTTCACAGAGTCCCATATTAGTTCCAGCTTCATTCATCAGTGCGTCGGAGCCTTTCGGGGCTAATTGACGGATAGATACTGTATCTTCTTTTCCATCAGAAAAACGAACATGCGCATAGTTAGGATTGCAATGAATTAGTTCAACTTCTTCCACAGAGGGGTCATATTTAGAAATTCTAGCATTCTTCTTGAGTAAAACTTTGCCAGGAACAGTAAGCCAGGTTGGGAGTGTGGTACCAAAAGTCGACCTTCTATTGTGTCGAAAAAGACGCTCGTGAGGGGTTTCGTTGGTAGATGTGCACAATAATGAACGGATTGAATGTAATGCGTCCAGCAGCACGCATTCCCAGTTTTCAACTGAAAGCCTTTTGATCTGAGAGCGAGAAGGATCGATTTCCATAAGGTACCATTCATTCTTTCTACCTGTCCATTTCCTTGGGATTATAAGGAGTCGTTCTACTCGAAGCTATACCTTTTTCCCGAAGAAAATTTTGTACCTCGGTCGACATGAAGGAAGAACCTCTGTCTGAGTGAATGTACGAAGGCATCCCAAACATTGCGAATATTTGACACAGGTGAAGTATGACGGTGTGACTGCTAAGGTCAGGACAAGCAAATGCAAAGGGAAATCGAGAATATTCATCGATGACCGTCAGTAGATAACGATTACGAGTTGATGAAGGAAGAGGGTCTTTAAAATCGATAGATAACCGCTCAAACGGTTGGGTAGCTTTGATTAATTGGCCTTGAATTGCCGAAGGAAATCTGGGTTTGATTTCAGAGCACACTTCACAACTCAAGGTCATTTTTCGAATTTCATCAATAGAATATGGTACATTACGAGATTTCACAAAGTGGAGCATACGAGAAATTCCAGGATGACAAAGAGAATCATGTATTTGTATTAAATCCAGTCCATTTAGAAGCGCACCACAACAGGATCGACTTAGTGCATCTGCTGCTTTATTATCTTTTCCGGGTCTATAGACAACATCGAAGCTGTAAGGTGATAATTCCATTTTCCAGCGCAAAATTTTATCGTTCTTCACCCTTCCCCGATTTTGATTGCCAAAAATAAAGGAAACAGATCTTTGATCAGTGACAAGTTTGAAATGATTACCCAAAAGCAAATGCCTCCATTTTCGAATAGCTTCAACCACGACATAGGCTTCTTTTTCAACAGCTGAGTGATGTTTTTCAGATGGCGTCAACGTCCGAGAGAAAAACGTCACGGGTCTTCCATCTTGGTTCAAAGTGGCAGCAATGGCTACGTCCGAAGCATCAGTTTCGACGACAAACGGAATATCACAACGAATAGAAGCTAAAGTTGCTACGGCTAATTCTTGTTTAAGATCATCGAAATTTTGTTTCACAGAGACGGGCAAAGGAAAAGTTCGATTATGAACGAGTGAGTGGATTTTATCGGAGAAGTTTGAGATCCACGGCGAATAATAAGCGAAAAATCCCACAATTCTTTGTTGCGATTGCACATTCGACGGTAGTGGGAGATCTTGTAAAGGCTTTAATCGGTCAGGATCAGGTTTAATTTTTCCATTCGATATTTGAAAACCATGAAGAGTAATTTCTTTAGCTGCGAAAATGCTCTTTGATTCATTTAAAGTCAATCCATATTTTTTAGCGGCATTAAGAAATTTTTTGAGATTTGTTTTGTGTTCAAGCGTATCTCTCCCGCAAACTGTCACATTGTCCACATAGACAAATGTATCTGTGAGATGTTCCTGTGCGATTATATGATCCATAGTTCTTTGGAAATATGAGACACCATTCGTCACTCCGAAGGGAATGCGACGGAATTGAAACAAGCGTCCACACGCTTTGAAAGCAGTAAATACCTTTTCATGTTCTTGGATAGGTATCTGGTGGTAAGCGCTTTTGAGATCCAAAGTGCTGAATATATGATATTTTGAAATGGTTTCAGCCATTTGGTCTATTTTCGGCAAAGGATAGACGTCTAATAGTGTGAATTTGTTGACTGTTTGGCTGTAGTCCACAACCATACGTTTCTTGTGATTCTCATTCGATACCACGAGAACTTGTGCTCTCCATGGGGATGTTGAAGGTACGATAATGCCATCAAAAACTAATCTGTTTATTTCATCCCGGATAAATATTTCATCCATTCGATTATACCTTCTTGATTTCGTAGCAGTAGGCCTCCAGTTAGCAGTTAAATGGTGGAAAAGAGGCGGGACGTAACAGATGCAGGTTTCAGTAAACAGACGGTGAATGACGATTTATGACCACCAAAAGAGATATTTACACTTTTATGCAATCCAAGGAAGTCATGACCGAGAAGTACGTCAGTACAAAGATCAGAAAGTATAGATAGCTTGATATTTTGATAAACACATGATTTGTATTGAATCGACACAAAACAATGGCCTTTGGTATGACTCGATAATGAGCTAGACGCCATGGTTATTGTTTCTCGTGAGGAGTGAATTTTCCAATTATTTTTCAAAACGAAGGCTTCTGAAACATAACTACAGGAACTGCCTGTATCAACGAGAGCATGACAATTTATGTTATTGACTACTAGATTTATTACGCATTTGGTGAGACAATCAGGAGCAGCAGCTAATACAGTTGCAGATATGGTAGGATGAAGCGTCGAAACCACTGGGCGGTGATTCTTAGAGCGACATACCTTTTGAAAATGTCCTTTGTTTCCACAACTTTTACAGAAAGCGTTTCTGGCCGGACATTTCCATCTTAAATGATAATCGTACCCACAAAAGTCACATTTTTGTTTAACATCAGCAACAAGATTATCTGTAGATTTATCGGAGGTTGATGAAGGACTGAGTGGCTAAACCGTTGCAGTGTGTGCAGAATTCAAACAGTTTTGATATGATAATGATTGCTTTTCCGCCATTTCGAGACCACGCGCTTGATCAAAAGCCGCTTGAAAATTAAGTGAGTTGTGTTCTAAGAGACGTTGTCTGATTGAACTGGACTGGATTCCATTAATGAAGGCATCGCGCAGAGCATCGTCTCGATTTTCCTCGGCTGTAGTTGGTTTGAAATTGCACTCCTTAGCTAACGATTTCAGAATCTGAACAAATTGATCCAATGTTTGTCCATTTTCTTGTTTAGTAGTCGCGAGTATATGACGAACAAAGACTTCATTTTTCGGTCTGACATAGAGATTCATTGGAGTTTTGATAGCATGATCATAAGTATCACAGTCAACGATGTGTTCATATACGTTAGGAGAGACGTAGGAAATAAGAGTGTCTAATTTATCCGGATTCATGGATTCGACTGCTTTTAGGAGGCCACAGAATGTACGATACCAATGATTCCATTGTTTTGCTGCATCTGGTGCACTAGGTTCAACATCCAATCGTTCTGGTCGTATTAGGCGTTCCATGATTGGGTTATATGATGAATAAATTGTTCTGAATCACAGTAACAAGCACAGCAAACGGGCAGAATGATTAGACAAGTCAGAAGAAAGAGTTGCCTAAAATATTAGGCTTTATTCATCATATAATGCAGATATACATGCTAAAAGACAAAACAAAACATGTTAGTATACGAACGGTGTTAATATAAATGTGTGTACAAATAAACAAACATATCAATTAGTGTCTTCATTTTCACTGCGTATATTTCGGCTTCTTGGAAGCACATCACACAGACTATTTGAAAGTCATTAATTCAAGTGGGAAATTTAGTTTAAACTGTTTCATTTAAATTTAATGCTAAATCTCTTAAGCGTACCTGTCGCTTTACTAGGTAATTGTGTGTTATGTATGTATGAGTACTTGTCTGCAGTGATTTAAAAACAATCTGAAGATTCACTTGATAAGTGTACGCCATGCATGTGTGTATGTGCTCTCATTTGTTTTGGATAGAGAAGTAATCAGTTGCGCACATGTACATTCATCCAAGTCAAATTACATTGATCTAAAAACGACGATTTACTAGATAAGCGTGCGCCAGGCCAGTGTTTGTTTTTACGTTTGTATAGGACTGAAAAGCAATCAGTTACATATGCCTAACTGTACGTGAATCACTTATCAAGTGAAACAACAGTGGTAGATAAAAAATTCTCTTTGCACACATCAGACCTATTTTTTACACTTTTCTAAGAGTGGTATCCTGTTAAATAAAGTATGGTTACAATAACGTTCGTGTGTCTAAGACAGTAGCATCGTGATTAGCCGTTCATTTTACTTATTCTGCTCAGACTTTAACACAGAAAAGAATGAAACTTTCGGCAAAATCGACTGTAACCTCAACATTTGATTTCAATAGATGGATAAATGTAGCACGCTAGCACAGGCAGGGTTCAATAAAAAACTGCTGAAACGCCGGGTTACTCTCGCCAGTTGACAGATACCAAATTTCTAAGTTTATGAAAACAGTTAAACTAGACTAAAGGCTTCCAGATTCAATTGAATTATTTAAAATTAATTAATAAATCAAATGTCTATACTAGGTAATACATTTTGATTTTTAGGCCAAAGTTTCCCAATTATCGGGCAACTCGTCAGCATCTGCTTGAACTAACAGTCGGAATTGAGCACGGAACAAAAAAGGCATGGATACAACAATTAAACAGTCATTAACTGTACATGTAGTGATAACAACTGCTTACATAAAGTTTGCCAACTTAAAACAAACTTAGGATAATTAAATGCACATTCATAAAATTTTAATCCTTCATGAGCACCATCAGAGCATGATGGCAAACTCATTACACAATGCATACGTAAGGTATGGAAAATAATACATAGTAATGATTTTCCATATCTTACATATGTATTACGATTTGCTATCATGCTCCGCTGATGAACTCAGGTCTAAACGCGTCCGTACATGCGATTGATGGTAAATTTGCTGTGTTGCGGCTTAAGTAACAGGGGATTGGTGTTTGCCAAACGTTCAAAAACGTTTAAAGAAACAGGTTGCACAAAAGGGAATAGACTTGTTACCTTTTCCTTTTGTTACAATACGACGTGTTTGCATCCGCTGGCCACCGCTATTCAAAAACTTGACACGAAGGCATTCTGTTACCACCCACACAATAATATATAACTTAAAGACGTGTAGCGCAAGCTGCGCAAATGCTATGCTCGTAACGACAAAGAAATCGCGCAGCCGATATTTCCAGTCAAGTACTATAAAAAGGACACTACTAGGTATGAGAGCCGCAGATCTTATTTTGTTTATCTAATATACACATTGCGCTTTGATCCCCATTAGTCAATTTTCCGTAGTACTCTGATAATGACAATGAAATGTTGATTTGCTTGTTATGCGACTGGTTATATGAAATATATTTTTTGTTTACCTCATTTTCGCGAACTTGATTTAAATAAATCGTAGGCAAGTTCGACATTGTTTGTCCCAAATAATTCTAACATACACATGTTAGAAAGTCAAAAACGTGCGTGTTTAATCGTGAAGTAACAGAACATAGTGTTACTAGAAATACCTTTCGGTGATTAAGTCTTCTATATTTGTCATGTTGAGACATGATTTTTGCTCCATTAAATAACGGGTAAGCTACGAAGGAGAACCAACTTGCGGGAGAAAGCTGAATGATGTTAATCCAATATTGTAACAAAGCATGTAATGAATTACATAATCTGTGATAGCGCGACTTGTGATAACATTTTTTTACGTCAAGTTTACACAGACAAGTTGTGAACATTGAAGCTATTCTACAACGCCTAGAATAGATGATTTTGAGGTGAATAGGTCAATTATTGGAAACATTTGATCAATGACCATGTTCAAACTACTCATAAAATGGAATAAATCGTGTGATACAACTTAGGGATTCGATTCCATAGATATCCACAGAAATAAAGGAGTATAAAAAGCATAAACCTATAGTTCTAAGGTTTTCTACAAAAACTTGCAATTAACAAATAATACTAAACTGCTGATGCAAACACTCACATTTATCATAATTTTCTTTCAAAAGACCTTTCAATCTCATAAGTGTATTAAAAAAATCAATGTAAATAAAGCAATGGTTTATTTTGTGAACTTGTAATAAGCGACAAGTTTATTTTCCATATTTAGCAGTTTAGTGAATAATAAATTCGCTGTTGGAGGACAACAGAAAATTGACCGAAATGGATTAAACTATAATGTACATAAACGGTGTAGTAGTGAGATTAGAAAGAGTTGACTTCCTGACTAAATCAGTAAAGTTTTTCAGATACCTAGTTGATTTATCGTCTGACTAATAATCATTATAATGTAAATTTTATCCGCTTTGTTTAGAACGCCTACAGTTGATTTGTTTGCCTACTTAGTTTTTGAAATATGTATATACTTTTAGTGATTATGGTTTGGAATTACCTAGAAACTATGCAGTTATATTTTTCAGTGAGCTACCGAGCTAATATAGATTTGTGCTTTATTTTGAACACACACGTAATAAACGGTATGAACTTTAAATTATATTTCCTATTCGATAGTGTTTGTACATTTATTTAAGTGATTCATCTATTATTGTTCACATAGGTTGGAAAAAATAGAAATAGACAGTCGCGTAGAAACTGGTTGTAATTTTCTTGTGGAACTCATATCTTCCATGCCAAAATTATAAATTTATATTAATACAGCGTTCATTGATAATTCTTTTTTGTGAATAATTGTATAATAAGACTATATAAACCGACAATGTTTTATAAACTTTTAGTCTCTAAATCCTGGTATTAAGTTCGTTACTTGTCTTCCGCATGTTATTAATCTGGAATGGGATGGTATTTCCAGCTGCACTGGATCATCTGGAAGTACGGTAGACGGGAATGGGCCTACAGCATATCAGGAGGACTTTTGGAACAAATCGGCTATACGACCATGGAGCAATATGTGGTGGTTCAGCAGGCGTAGACCACTAAAAACGTGCTAGTGAATGCTGAAAATCGGCTTATATTCCAAGTATTTCCACTTATACCATGCAGGATAGCAACCTGAGTTGCACAACTTCTATGAAGTCTCGAACATCCATCAGCAATCAGGTTTAAGTCATACTTATGACAGGTAATAGTTATACAACACTTCTTGAGTGGTAAAATAAAATCTGAGATTGGTATTAATTTATATCGGAAAACTAAATTTTATCAACACCGAACTTCTTATCCAACGATCAAACGAAATTGGTCTCAACACATGTAAGTGTGGAGGCAATTACACTGATACTGGCATTAAAGCAGTATCTGAAGAACATTTAGAAATGTATACTTTGAGTTCAGTTATCTTTTTGCATTAAATTTGAAAATTGAGTAATACTCCATATAATTATCCTTAAAACAGGTTTATACAACCCAGTTAATGAATGTCATTTTATTTTCTGCAGCTATTTAAAAAATAAAATTAGTTTAAGTATGTGTATTATACTACATTACAACAGGCTGAAAACATCTTTTCTTAATTTTCTATGTAATGAAATAGATATTTTTGTCGAATTTATATTTGGTTAAAAGAAATTGTTTTTTTACAATATAATTATGCATCAATAAACAAATTATTTATAAATTTACATTTAATTTAGTAATAATTACCGCTACGATTAGAATAAGAGTACAAAATTTAATCCGCAATCAAGTTTTTCCAATAGTTATTTATCGGAATTCAATTTTGATAGCGAGCTTAAATGCAATTCTGCATACCTAATTTAGAATATTTCGTTTGCTAATCTTAATTATAGATTATAAGAACGTCAATAAAACTAAATTTCAACGAACTGAAACATTTTATATACCGTTTAACTAACTGACAGATCTAAAAATACAGTTAACGAAGTACAAAATATAGTTTTTAAGAATATTTATTGTCTTCGAGTATTACCAATAACGAATTTTTAAGAAAATAGAACTAAAAAATAGAAAATAGATTTATTTGGAATAAATAGGCAGATTTATTTCGAAAGTTATAAAAAAAATCAAAATAATTTACTTAATTCATATCTTCCATGGGATTTCATTTGTATGAGTAAAGCAAAAGTCTAGTTACGAGATTCATTTTTAATTAGACGCATAAATAGTGAGAGTGAGCTTTGGTTATTTAAATGTTGGTTTTTGACTGCATGAGGGTGTGTTCGTATACGGGTAGGAGTTATTTTCAGTACATGACCAAGTACATTTTTGAGGTTCAGTTACACTTTTTATCGAACCAAATGACACTAACAATTAAAGAAAGGTGTAGAAACAATATTTATTTGAAAGCCAAATCAGAAAACAGAACAAAATTCATGAAAAAATAAAATAGGCGAAAACGATCGGTAAGAATTCTACAAGACACAACGGAAAACAAAAACACACAAAGCTCCGACAACTTAAGGGATTAATTAAATGCAGCCTATTATGATAATAATCTATGTAAGGCAACAAAAATTGATAAAACTCCTCCATAATTGATACCATTAATAGGAAATGCAATACATGCACACACTGTGAAGGAATCTAGAGCTGACAGACCAACTAAAGGGAGAAATTAACCGTGACAAAATAATGAATTTTTACTAACTGCAGAAGTCAACCACAGACCACGCCTGATTGATACTGACGGTAAAAATTAAAATCTTCTTAGTATCATTTCAAAGAGTACAATAAAAAAATTTATCAAATACAAGTATCTATAAATGAAAACACACATATACACACACACAAAATATATATATATATATATATATATATATAATAATAAAAATCGAAAATATTTAAAGACCATTTTTCAAATTATTTGTACCAGTCTAGTGAACCGAAACATACCTTGCCTTTACCAGCAAAGGACGATCTCGCGTGGAAGATGGCCAATGTAATGTCACCAAACACCGAAACACCATTCAAAATCAGCTCAATTTTTCTATCTTCGATTGCATAAGATCTAAAAAATGTTGCGGTAAAATATATCAAAATAAGGTTACACGGTTGTTAATAAGAAAGGCAAACGACGCGTTTTCATTTATGCCTTCACCAGATTACTGTAAAGCTCACAGTTGGCTGCGACAAACGCATTTAAAAGCAGAAAATGTTAGCTAATGATCTACTGAACTTGCCAGAAGCGGAAACGATAGCAGATAAAAACTTCATACATTAATTATGTTCCAAAATAAAATGTAAATACCAGTGAATAAAAATTGATTAAAATCCAGGCGCATTCTTCGAATGTGTATGTCCGCCGTTAAGTTCTACATACATCTGTATTTTACTAATGAGCAAAAGGTTAATAAATGTTAAAGCGAGGAGTTAACCCGCACTCCTGCTCAACTTTCACAGACTATCATTGAAATAAACACGAATCCCATTGTATTGCACCAGCCACACTACGTACAAAAACTAATTTCCGTCAAACGTGCTAGCGCGTTTGGGCATACACACACAACGGCAAACTAAGGAGAATAAAACCGCAAGCATCATCATGCACAACAATACAAAAGTTAATAGTAACCAATGTCTCACTGCCATACAACCAATGGAAGAGAAACAAAGAACAAGAAAATTTTTATAAATAGTGACGAAAATAATAATTTCAGCAAACAAGATATTAAAGGAGAGTGATTTATAAAAAAGAGCACCTAGTTACTATGAGTAAATTTATCTAAATAAAACACAGAAGTGAGGAAAACTAAGGCTCTTCAGAACACAATTATGGCCAAGTCAGTACTAAGGCAAGGCAAAAACGGCAATACAGCTTCCTTGTGGTTTTCAATGTATCGCGTCATGAAGATAACCAACCTGCGCAGCTAACTCGGCCCAACTAAGCAAATAAAGTTACGAAGATGATTCTACTGGAAATCTGCAACAAGATTCCCACTGAGCCCGATTCGATGCTATAGCGCGAAGGGATTCCAACCATGAACTATGATGCGCAGGCAGACCCCATCCTGGCAGACGAGTGGGTCCTATACTACCCAATTTGGATATAAGTGACTTAGACTGTTTCCGCCATGTCAAAATCTGCCCACCTTGGTTCTGGTGCTGGGCAAGAGAACAGTGCTCTACTGTGCAATCGAATTAAAGAGCATGTACAAAACGTTAGCGAGCCAACGTAGTTGCTGGAGCCTTATTCGTTTTTCTAACGAGGAGCACTTGTTGCCGATCAAAAAATACGTCTACGGATTTCAGCATTTGTTATTCGTTCATGATAAGATACATGTGATATGCATTTCAAAAAACGTTGGTCGAATGCCTGTGAGCGTCTTAACTCATAAACTATAAGGGACAACTCTCAGTAGCGTATAGTACAACTGCGCGTAAAGATGCATTGTAAACACGAACTTTTAGGCAGAGTGAAACAATCGCGTTTCTCCATAAATGGTGTAGATTCGAGAAAGCTACTCGAGCTTTCGCGATTATCCTACTAGAGCTGTCAAACTATGTAAACCTGTCGAGTGTATCCAGATCCTTAAACTAAAGTTGCAGAGTTGGAGTTAGCGGTGAGTGATCGTGTAAAATTAACCTACATTTAGAGGATGCGAATTTCATGCCGAACGACGGGACAACATTGCTAATCTATTCGAGGTGGCCTGAGCAGAATCTTGATTGTTGAATAGTAGTACGATATAGTCTGCATAGTGAAGATGGACTAATCTAATGCCTAGGAGAACTTCAACACATGCATCCTGAACGTGTGAACGAGTTTTGTTCATAACAAAATCTATTACAAAATTAGACGAAATGTGGGAAAGTGGACAGCCTTGGCAAACATCACTGCTGGTAGTAATGTTGTGTGAGAATTCGAGACCAGAAGTGTAGAGGTCACGAATAATATTTACAAATTTAGTGAGCGCAACACTTTTCAACAGAATATCGAATAAAACATTGCAAACAACCGGCTATTGTTGGATGGCGATATATATGATGATGTTGAAGAACTTGCCTTAAGGTAAAACTTATTGTCTATACCACCTCGTCCTGTTCGGAATACGGTTTGTTTTTCTCTAGTATGTAATTGACGCAAAACGCTAATCGAAGCAAATAACCTAGACAAGGTTGAAGTCAAACTTATACCACGATGGCTATCATACGAATTACGATTGACTATTTTAAGCTAGGAATGATGGTCCCAATGCATGAATAAGGAAATAAAAATTAAACATTCGACTTTCATTACTAATAGTCCGGCATACGATGTACTTAACTGGAAATGTCAGTTGCATAGTTTTATGCAGTTACAGACATGACCATTTTGCAGCTACCACCACAGAAGGTAAAAACGCAGCAATACTGGGAATTGACGGTAATTTTTCTGTTTCGTGACTGGTTATCAATTGTATAACTTAAGTGTGTGGCAAACGCCGCAAATGGATTATGCTCGTGACTGCATAGAAATTATGCGCCGACATTTCCAGTCAAGCAAACTGTATGCGAGACAATCAGAAGTGAGAACGGAACATCAATTTTTGCTTTTTCTTATATATATATATATATACATATATATATATATATATATATATACTCTATATGCATGGCGTCATGATCCTCAATAGTCAGTCTGTCATCGTGTTGTGATGATTATGGTAGGTCAAAACGCGTCAGTATGTGTGACTGACGATAGCTTTTCTATTCTATGCAATCTGTTAGATACAAAGGGATTTGTGTTTATCTCAGACTGGCAAGCTTGATTTAAAGAATTTTTATCATCACCCGTGGAAGCAATAATTGTTTAACGATATCCCTTTATGTTTATGAACTTCTTATTCCTGAATATATGATTACGCCTCATATACAGTTGTCCTAAAAAATAATACTAACGGGAAATAGGTAATGGCTTAAACGCATAAGTAAATTTTCATGATGCTGATCATCATCGATAATGTCAAAAACTGCCCAACTAGACAAAGGATTAGCATCACAAGATAAACATAGAGAATCACAAAAAGGTGAAAAATTATGACAACTCTAAAAAAACGTCAATCCAAAAAAGTGAACACGTAATAAATAGCTAAACAAAAAAGTCAAAACAACAGACCAGCGGAAAACAAACCCTTTCACAAAAGAGGCAATCACACATCAGATCTGGGAAAAAACTGTAGTATTATTTATATAGAATAAAAGAAACGATAACCAAGGCTCGCTTGAAAAAACGAAATAAAAAAGAATACAATTACAAACAAGCATATATATACATATATATATATATATATATATATATTGATTATATAAAATTACATTGTAAACTTGAAAATGAAACATATCAATTAGATCAGTTTCGTACATTTTGACACATATAAGTAGTATTAAGTACATTGGCCGGGCATCAAATCGTAAATCTCAATAATAATGTATCTAAATTCACTTATATACTATTTTTCACTCCTTATGGTTATATGGCAGTGAAGCATTAGTCACTTGACTTTTGTGTGGCTGGAAATGATGATGATGATGCAGGTAGAGGATATTTGATATAACTTTTGATCTAAAACCCCAATTAACCACTGCCATCTACTTATGTAGAACAGACACAGTGCCACCAGAGATAGTGATATTAAATTAAAGTATTACGCGGCAATATTATATGGTGTCAGTATAAGGTAAACATTGCATACGATGGCAAATACATATCAAGAAGACCGGTTTCGTCTTGCCAGAATTGCCGTGATCAAGACTTGGTAACGCTTATTCCAGCCATTCAACTAATCCATCGCGCGACTGTATATACATTAAATTTTCTTAAAATCAAAATTAACGGCAGTGCTCGTAGGATATGTCTTTAAAAAAAGTATGGCATTTATTCCCAAATATGAATTTAAATCACATATATTTTCTATAGTAGAGCTTTTGTTCCATTTTGGACTATGTTAATCACTATTTTATGTATAATTTCTAAGTGGATCGTATTTTAAAATTTAAACAAAATTAATTCCTGTTCTATTTCTTCAGTAAATCAATTGATAAGGAGCAAAATTGCAACTATATAATATACAAATTTAAAAAAAGCATACCTGGGAATAACTGCTTTAAGAATTTGTAGACGAAAAAAGATACGCAATTGCTCAAATCAATGCAACGTCAGTAACGTCGTACTCCAATTGGAAGATTACAATAAATTAAATATTTAAAAAATTCTTTCTAGCACATTTATTATTCATAACGGAAGTAATTCGTTACATGTAAGAAATGGTAATGTCATCTATTGCAGCCAACGTATTTTTATTATTACGAAGTTAATAGTTGTTTTACATTAAAAATAAAACGTACTTTATAAAAATATACACAATGGATGAACATACCGCAAACTGTCATAATCTCGCATTGTTGTGGAAACCTGAACTCCACTTTCGTATATAACAGCGTAGGGTCGGCATCCAGTTCTTTATATACAAAACAGAAAAATAATGATATTTACCTATTTTTATGTCAAATTTAAATATAGTGGTTAAAGGGCGTAATACCGGCTCCTACTGATGAGTTGCTAGTAAGCACGAAACGAATGTGCATGAGATTATACTTTCCGTTCATGCTGCCTTTGGTTTATCCTTCTGGTCACAACTGAACTAATTTGTTACTAGGTTCCGAAAACCTAATTCATACTTGCATATATATTAGTTCTTCGCAACAAACAGTATTTAACTGTAATATATTGAATTGAATGATGTCATGCTTACCGCGAAATGTGATAACTGATATCGATGAAGGCCAGAGTGTATGGTTTAACTGGAGTAACAGGTGTTCGGAAATTGTTGTAATTCTCAATTTGGGTGAACTTTAGCATAAATTTATATCCATCAGGTTGGTATCATGTACCGACTCAGAAACCATAGTGTTAGTATCCGGTACTCATCGATTTCAAAAAGGTATCAGTTACTAACACAATGGCCATAGTGTTAGTATCCTTTACAGACTCGGTATATATATTTTATAGTGTGAGTTAGCATTGAAGTCGTATTGTCGTTGACTTCAGATTATGTTAGCTTCACTATTACAGGTTTACACATTCGTCTAGGAGATTGTACCGTCCTATTGTTCCACATTCTTCTACCAAATATATAGTGGTTAAAGGGCGTAATACCGGCTCCTACTGATGAGTCGCCAGTAAGCACGAAACGAACGTGCATGAGATTATACTTTCGGTTAATGCTGCCTTTGGTTTATACTTCTAGTTACAACTGAACTAATTTGTTTCTAGGTTCGCAAAAACTAATACATACTTGCATATATATTAGTTCTTCGCAACAAACAGTATTTAACTGTAATAAATTCAATACTTATTTATATAATTAAACGATCATTGGTTCAGCGGACAGTGATAACTAATAGTTTAATAAAGGTTGCGATCTGGATACAAAGACGAGTTCCAATATATATACACTTGTTAGTGTAAACTAAGCCTTGTATCATGTAGAATAGGCAATTCTTCCAGTACACTAGTTTCGCCCTTATTGGGATCACTTAGTGTAGTGTCCAGAGTTTGCTGCGGACAGAGCTAGAACCTGGGCACGTCTGCATCGGAGCCTTGTTCGCGGCGAATTCTCGACAGTACATAATGAGTTCCCAAAAAGAACGAAATCGGTCTATTGTATTGGTTGCCTTTTCTACATTATCCATTGTTCAGTTGATATTGATAAGTATATATATATATATATATATATATATATATATATATATATATATATATATATATATATATATATGACAAAGAACTACTTGTTGGCCGATCAAAAATATGTCTACGGATGTCAGAGTTGATTATTCGTTATTGGCATTCTACATCAAAATACGCTAAATTTTACCAAAATTGAAAATTACAAGAACTTCTAAACACCTGTCACTCCAGCAAATCCTTGATCGATAACAGTAATCGCATTTCGCGGTAATCATACAACTAAATATATAATAGCTATATATTTTTTGTTGCGGAGAGCTAATACATAGGCAATTGTATATTATGTGTTTTGTACTTAGTAACAAATAAGTTCAAATAGGACTAGAAGGATAAACCGCGCAACATAGGAAAACTGCTGTCAGACACACGCACCAACGCCTTTCAACCTTTCATAATAATCATCAGAGTAAGACAGTAACATGACTGGCGAGGATCAAACTGTAATGCATATAAATAGAAAGCAAAATCAGAAATGTGGCTCTGACTCGAATATATTGCACTTAACTCGAAATTTCGGCTGCACAATTCCTATGCATTCAAAAACATTACTTTTTGCGGCTTTGCCATCATAATTATCGACGCCCATGCAATGTATAGCTCACTAATGAAAAAGCTTAGAGAAATGTAGCGAAATGATCATGCTTGTGGATGTCATGAGCACATCCGCGGAAATGTTCTGTACAGTATTGGACTAATTCCCAATAGGGACAAAGCCGGTGCACTGGATGAATTGCCTTTCCTACCTTAAATAATGCTTAGTTTATACTGAAAAAATTTTTTTTATTATGTCCATTGCCTTCGAATATCACACAGTATAAATCTAATTAGGAAGAAAAAACACATAAATAACAAAGTGGAAAATGGCCATTTATTTCGAGAATACTAAACTTCCCTCTACAATCTTTCATTTATATACATTCTGGATTTTCATTTGAATATGTTGGTGGCAACAAATATGACTCGGTTTTCTATTTCTTGTTTTGGTAAGTGTGTATTCGTTTGTGTCTCTGTGTGTGTGCCTCTTTACATTTAAAGGTCCTTCTCACTGTATTGCAAAGTGATGTCTGAGATCTGGCCATTATTGCATTGATGGCTTTAGAATTAACCATCTGTTCGAATTGTTCGGGGTTACATGCACGAGTGCGATTTTTGCGAGTGTAGTCTTTCGTTTCACCTTTTTGTGCAAATTTGTGTTCTTCACTTAGTAACAGCGCAAGTGCGGATTGCAGTGTTAAACGCTCATATTATTATCACCACCCGCGCAACCAATGTTCGTTTACTTATATGAACGCTCATATTGTTTGAAAATTTCTGTCATCATATGTTCATCTGTTTTTTTTGCTCTTCAGTTTGTTGCCAATCCGATTGAATGTTTGTTGATTATAATCGAGGGCATGGTCGGTCTTGCCTGGATACTAGTAAATTGTTGTTGAATTTCGTTATTCGTGGCCAGCCGATTAGAATATTATTTTGATAAAACTTTTGAATATTTAGGCCAGGTGCTTGTTGTTTTATATAAAAGGCTTCATAAATAAATAATAATTTTTCTCATTTTGCTTTATGTAGAATTGAGAAATTGGTCGAATTACAATATATGATCGGAAATAGCTGATTTTCCTGATGGTGCCAAGCCTTTGTTAATCAATTTCTGTGGTAAACGTTGCTGGATTCTGTTTATCAATTGCTTCTTCGTACGTCCAATATATGTGCTACCGCACATATATGCTAATAATTAACTACCCATAGCGATGCATTAATGTCAACATCAGACCATGGCAGATTCGCACTAGAGAGGATACCGTCAAGCAGGTTTACCTAAACTTACCATTTAGAGGCGCCGTACCAGCCTCAATAATTGCATGGCGGCTGAATAGAATCACTAAGGAGAATTTTCCCAGTGTTAAAGTTAATATCACATTTAGTACACAGAGAATCATGAAGTTGGATGCCAAAGATCAATTGCCAATTCTCACCAAATCATTCATAGTCTACAAATTCTCATGTATGTGCGGTAGCACATATATCGGACGTACGAAGAAGCAATTGATAAGCAGAATCCAGCAACATTTGCCACAGAAATTGATTAACAAAGGCTTGCCACCATCAGGAAAATCAGCTATTTCCGATCATATATTGGCAACGGGGCACCCTGTCAATTCGATCAATTTCTCAATTCTACATAAAGCAAAATCAGAAAATTTATTATTTATTTATGAAGCCCTTTATATAAAACAACAAGCGCCTAGCCTAAACATTCAAGAGTTTTATCAAAATAATATAATAATCGACTGGCCAAGAATAACAAAATTCAACAACAATTTACTCATATCCAGGCAAGACCGAACAGGCCATCGACTATAATCAACAAACATTCAATCGGATTGGCAACAAACTGTAGAGGAAAAACAGATTTAAATGTGGTGACAGAAATTTCCAAACAATATGAGTGTTCAACACTGCAATCCGCAATTGCGCTGTTACCAAGTGAAGAACACAAATTTGCGCAAAAAGGTGAAACGAAAGACTACACTCGGAAAAATAACACTCGTACACCTAACAGCGAACAATTCGAACAGATGTATAATTCTCAAGCCATCAGTACAATAATGACCAGATCTCAGACATTACTTTGCAATACAGTGCGACGGACCTCTACATGTAAACAGCACACACACAGACAAAAACGCATACACACTTACCAAAACAAGAAATAGAAAATCGAATCATATTTGTTGTCACCCACTTATTCAAATGAAAGATTGTAGAGCGAAGTTAAGTATTCCCGAAATAAATGGCCATTGTCCAATTTGTTATTAATGATTTTTTTTCTAATTAGAAATATATATATATATATATATGTGTGTGTTTTCGGTGTTCATATTAATATCGTATTCGTTACTGCGTACAAAAAAATAGTAGCATGATACATATATATATAAATACAAACGGGTGTTAATGTATTTAAATCAAGTTTGCGAGCTTGAAGTAAACACCAATCCCATTGTATTTAACCAGTCATCAAACAACATAACAAAACTACCGCCAGCCAAAACGCACTGACGCGTTTCGACCTTCCATGATCATCAGAGTACGACGGCAAACTGACTATCGAGGATCAAACCGCATTGAATATATTTGGAAGTCAAATTTAGATATGCGGCTCTCACCCCTAGCAGTCTTGCATACATTGAACTTGACTGGAAATGTCGGCTGCACAATTTCTATGCAGTCACGAACATTAACTGTTAGTAGCTTTCGCTACAGCCGACATTTCCAGTCAAGTTCAGTATTCTAGGTAAGTGAAACCACATAATCGCGATTTCAAGCCTTCAACCGCGATTTGACCTCGACCAGTTACCGTCATCTGATAATGGAAGATCGAAACGCGTCAATTTATTACATTTAAACGGTAATTTATTATGTTATTCGACCGACGGTTAATCCCCAATGGGGTCTTCAACTCACAAACAATTTAAAGCGTTACCACCGCGCAATCAATTATTGTTTAAATTGTATTACCTATATATGTATA